>JAWHQI010000065.1:11122500-11226804 GCA_033032865.1 Dactylorhiza incarnata | reverse complement strand
ATCATACATCATGAGAATCCCTTAAAATGAATATTAAATATTCAGATGCCTTCCGATGGATGACACTCTTCCTGCCTCGATCGATGAAATGTGGGTTTGCCAAAGCAAGGTGCATTAATCTATCTTGGTAAGGGTGCGAGCGGATAATTGTGATATCTCATTGCCGACTTCGGGTCCAATTTAACTAGGTGACCTCAAATGTTGAGTGCCTAGAGGCATAGGGTTGACATGCACCATATGATGGATGTGAATAAAGAGTTATTCACCAACCATACAAGAGTTGCATAGTGATGCAATTGACAAGCGTTGTCTACCTAAATAGCCACATTATGGGTGATCAGCCAAAGCTGACTTATGATGGCGGTGAATATGGATCTTGTCCACTAAAAGAGTAGCTCGTATAAACTCTCCGGATTGATATCAAGGGTTATCAATTTGAATAAAATAGTGGGAGCTTTTAATAAAAGTCCTTATTAAAATAAAATGTATTTTGAAATATAGTGCTAAAATGTTTTGCAAATTTATTGTAGAATTTCTATGACAAGTGGATCTCACTCCACCTTGTTCCAGCAATCCTTGAGAAGGACAAGCTCAACGGAACAAACTTCTTTGACTGGTCTAGGAACCTGAGAATTATCCTCAGGCAAGAGCGCAAGCTCTATATCATGGAAGAAGAAGCCCCCGTAGAGCCGACCGGGAATGCTCCCTGAGCAGACAAGAATGCTTACAAGAAGTATTAGGATGATACCCTGGATGTGGAATGCCTCATGATTGCTACCATGCCCTCTGAGCTTCAGAAGCTACACGAGAGCATGTGTGGTTATGAGATAATCGAGCACCTCAAGAAAATATTCGAGGGACAAGCTCGGCAAGAGAGATTTGACATATCCAATGCATTGTTTCAGTGCAAAATGGGAGCTCGAGACTCAGTGGGGACTCACGTACTCAAGATGACTGGGTATAAGACTGAGTTTTCCCTTGGGCCAAGAGTTGGCCACTGATTTGATCCTGCAATCGTTACCGGACAATTTTGTGCAGTTCGTCTTGAACTATAACATGAATGAGATAGACAAGACACTGCCCGAGCTCCTAGGTATGTTGAGAACTGCCGAGAACAATATGAAGAAGGCCAAGCCTGTTAGCCCCATATTGATGGTGCATAAAGGCAAGGCCAAGGACAAGGGATCAAAGAAGACGAAGATAGGATCTAAGTCTTATCTTAATCTTAAGTCTTCGACACTAAAGAAGAAAGGTCTGACTAAGGAAGGGAAGTGTCACCATTGTGGTAAGACAGGGCATTGGAGGAGGAATTGTCCCCTCTATATTGAGGATCTACAGAAGAAGAAGGGAAATGTGACTTCCGTTTCAGGTATTTTCCTTATAGAAATAAACTTTTTTGCTCCTTCATATTGAGTATTAGATACCGGATGCGGTTCTCACATTTGTACAAATGTGCAGGAACTGTGAAGGAGAAGAATGTTGGGTAAAGGAGAGGTAGACCTGCGCGTTGGAAATGCAGCAAGAGTTACTGTCGTTGTCGTTTGAGTCTATCGTCTTTCTTTGCCCACTGAGCTTGTAATAGGACTAGATAACTGTTATTTTGTTCCAGTCATAACTCGAAACATTATATCTATTTCATGCCTTGACATGAAAGATTTTTCATTTATAATTAAGAACAGTAGTTGTTCAATTTTTATGAATGATGTTTGTTATAGTGTAGCCCAATTGTTTAATGGTTTGTATGTTTTGTACTTAGACCATCTGATCTATAATGTATAGAATATTAAAAGACTAAAAACTAATGACTCGAATTCTACGTATCTTTGGCATTGTCGTTTGGGCCATATAAATGAGAAACGCATATCCAAGCTCTATAAAAATGTAATGTTGGACTCATTTGATTATGAATCATTTGAGAGATACGAGCCATGTTTATTGGGCAAAATGACGAAAACCCTCTTCACTAGTTGTACTGAAAGGGCTCATGATCTCTTAGGTGTGATACATAGTGATGTATGCGGACCCATGAGTTCTATGGCTAGAGGTGGGTTCTACTACTTCATTACATTCACTGATGATTTCAGTAGATACGGATACGTGTTTCTTATGAAGAACAAATCCGAAATCTTTGAAAAGTTCAAAGAGTTTAAGAATGAAGTAGAGACTCAACTGAGAAAAAGAATAAAAGCACTCTGATCTGATTGAAGTGACGAATATTTGAGTCATGAGTTTTGTGATCATCTGAAAGAGTGTGGTATTGTATCATAGCTCACTCCGCCCGGAACACCACAACATAATGGTTTGTCTGAGAGGAGAAATCATACTTTGTTAGACATGGTACGGTCAATGATGAGTCATGCAAAGTTGCTCGTTTACTTTTAGGGTTTTGCTCTAGAGACAGTTGCTTTTACACTAAATCGTGTTCCAACAAAGGCGGTTCAAAAGACACCATGTATATGAGATATGGGCTGGGAAGCGTCCTAGTGTGTCTTTCATTAAGATTTGGGGTTGTAAGGCATACGTGTGACGTCAAATGCCAGACAAGCTGGAACCTAAGTCAGATAAGTGTTATCTTGTGCGATATCCTAAGGAAACCAAAGGTTATTATTTCTACCTGAGATCTAAGGGCAAAGTGTTTGTCTCAAGGAGTGGTGTATTTCTAGAGAAAGAGTTTCTGTCTAGAGAAAATACAAGGGTAGAACTTGAAGAAGTTCAAGAACCACAAACTATGAATGAACCTGAATTGGAACCTGAGCAAGGACTACAAACTATTGTTGTTGGAGAACCTGCTCAAGAAACACAAGTCCTACGTAGATCTGGATTTCTCATGTCCTAGAGTTGAGCCTGGGAGATATGGATTTCTCATGTCTCAAGTAGGTAGTGTGTTGCTTAAAAATCATGATGATGAGCCTGCAACCTACCGGGAGGCTATGAATGGACCTGACTCCGAGAAGTGGCTTGAGGCCATGAAATTCGAAATGGACTCCATGTATGCAAACCAAGTTTGGACCTTGGTGGAACCACCTGAAGGGGTATGACCCATAGGGTGCAAGTGGGTGTTCAAGAAAAAAATCGACATGAACAGGAATGTACAGACATTTAAAGGGCGACTCGTGGCTAAAGGTTTCAGGCAAATTCATGGTATTGACTATGATGAAACCTTTTCCCATGTTGTTATGGTCAAGTCCATCATGATTCTACTTGTTATTGTTGCGTATTATGACTACGAGATCTGACAAATGGATGTCAAAACTGCTTTCCTTAATGGAAACCTCTTGGAAGAAGTGTATATGACACAACCCGAGAGTTTTATATCTCCAAATGAAGCCACTAAAATATGCAAGTTGCATCGATCCATTTATGGGTTGAAAAAAGCTTCTCAAAGTTAGAATCTGTGTTTTGATGAGAAGATCAAAGAGCTTAGTTTTATCAAGAACGAGGATGAGCTTTGTGTTTACAAGAGAATTAGTGTGAGCATTGTTGTATTCCTAATATTGTAGGTAGATGACATACTGTTGATTGGGAATGACATTCCGACTCTGCAAGCTGTCAAGAACATGTTAGGGGACTGCTTTTCTATGAAAGACTTGGGTGAAGTGACTTATATATTTGGTATTAAGATCTATAGAGATAGATCAAAGAAGTTGCTGGGTTTGACCCAGAGTACACACATTGACAAGGTGTTGAAACAGTTCAACATGCTTGAGTCCAAGAAGAGATTCTTACCCATGTCACATGGTGTAAGTCTCTCTAAGGATCAGTGTCCTAAATCTTTGGATGATAAGAACCGCATGAAGTTGATCTCATATGCTTTGGCAATTGGATCTATCATGTATGCAATATTGTGTACTCGACCCGATGTCTCATATGCTTTGAGCATGACAAGCAGATATCAGTTTGATCATGGTGATGGTCACTAGACAGCAGTCAAGAATATCCTAAAGTACTTGAGAAGAACTAATGATTTATTTTTGGTGTATGGTGGAGAGGAAGAGCTCGATGTAAAAGGTTACACGGATGCTAGCTTCCAAATTGATAGGGACGACTCAAAATCCCAATCAGATTTTGTAGTTTGCCTTAATGGAGGGGTTGTAAGCTGGAAGAGTTCCAAGCAAGAGACGGTTGTCTATTCTACAACCAAAGCCGAGTATATTGCTGCAGCAAATGCGGCAAAGGAGGTTGTATGTATTAGGAAATTCATCGGCAAACTAGATGTAGTTCCTAGCATTGTTGATCTCGTAGTTCTCTACTGTGACAACAACGGTGCTATTGCACAAGCTAAGGAACCTAGATCTCATCAGCGCTCCAAGCACATACTTTGGCGGTTCTATTTTATTCGAGAGGTTGTCGATCGAGGAGATGTGAGCATTTGCAGAGTACCGACTGAAGAAAACATAACAGATCCACTGACAAAGCCTCTTGCATCAAAGAAGCATGATGGTCATGTTAGATCAATGAGTATTAGATACCTGAATGATCATCTTTAGTGGGAGCTTTGTGGATTGTATGTTTGCTGGTTGTTTATTCATATGATGAATTGTAATTTGTGTTATGTATTTCAATTTACATTTATGACAAGTTCTTTTGCTATGTCAACTATTTCTATATGATAGATTAATTAACATAATGAATGCTCTTAGAATGTTTGCTTCCATAGGAATTCAAGTGCGTGACTCGAATGTGAGGGCCTATATTTATAAGAAGCTTCATTCTTAAATGGTCCATGGTCGAGGTATCATCTTAGAAATTAGGGCGAGGATGATACATCAAGACTGGTATGTGGGTTGATTGATGGCCGGTTTTCACAGGTCATGATATGGGATATCAAGTCATCACATAGATACTTGTTAGGACAAGTTATACTGGACAGATCCACCGTGTGACTACTTTGTGGATTGTTATATGAACGTGTCACAAGTAGATCTCAAGTGACAATGGTGTTTGTGATTCTTTGACCTGAAGTCACAGCATTTATCAAGTGAGGAAGAGCGTACTTTGATGACATCTAAAGTCTTCTTTGAGAAAGGTTGATGATATGAGTGATTATTTGGTATGTTACGAATCATTTGAGTGTTTATGTGTGGAATGAAATGAAATTTGTCCTCCTATATGACAGAAGTTACATCTGTGAGCCCCTTGATAGAATGAGACTGAGAAATGTGTGGTCATGTTGGGTTGAGCCAATATATGATATTGAGCTTACCACTTTCTGAAAGTCTATTCTAGATCAAGAAAATATGGGTTAAACAATTATGAGGGTGACACGATTCATGCCTCTAGTTCAATTCGGATGTAAAGGACAAAGAGACATGACGACACTGATACATTGGTCACGGACAGGCTTGTTTGAGTTATGAACTCTTATTGCTTGGGTAGTAATGATGCATTGCTAGATGCCGCTCATTATTTGTGAGATTTTTGTTGATGCCTTCTAGATCAAGTGAGAGACTGTTGGAGTTTCTAAGGTGATTAGAAAGTTGTCAAGTAGTTAGTTTTACTGCCAACACGATATGAGCCTATAAGATCACACATAAGAGCATTTGGAGAAATTGGAGAAATGATTGTGTTGGCATTGCTCATATTGGATATGAGTAAAAGGACCAATCCTATGTCTATGTGGAATAGAGTTAAGACCGCTCTTTAGATATTATGAATATTGTATGGAGTAGGGGTGCAACTCGGATCGGTTCGGTTCGGTTCCACCCAAAACCAAGAACCGACCCATGTATGTTCGGTTCCAAACTTTTGGAACTGGAACCAACCCACGGTCCTAAAGTATAGAACGGGATCTGAACCGCTTGCTTCGGTTCAGTTCCGGTTCGGTTCTCGGTTCTACCTATGTCTCAAAATAATTTAAAAAATGTCTCTTTCAACTCATGATTATGTGTAATACTAATACAACTACCAATGTCTCAAAATAATTGTATCACGATTCTCTATAATATTGAAGTGATACAACTACATGAGTACAATACCTATTCTCTTTAGACATACGACTATATTCTCGATTATTTTCTCGTATCAAGTGATATGACTATAATAGTTGTGTCAAAATATTTTTTTTAGCATTAATATTCGGTTCTCGGGTCGGTTCTGGGTACCCAACGCTTGGAACCAGGAACCGAACCAAATTGTCGGTTCTGGTATTATAAGAACCGGACCCGAACCGAGCCTATTTGTAAACGACTCAAATCATTCGGTTCGGTTTCGGTCCGGTTCTCCGTTCTTTGGTTATTTTTGTACACCCCTAGTATGGAGCATGTCGATGAGGCCTCAAGACGATATTGTGAATATCGTCGAGAAAACGTCAAAATGACATTGTGAATGTTGTCGTGACAGATAGCCAGTAGTCGGGATCACAAGCTGATATTGTGAATATCAACTCGTGATCAATGTCGTCAAGAACGTCTTGACGACATAGACTGTCTTGAAAGGCTCGTCGAGTTGTTGTCTCGACGAATTCGTCGAGACCGTTTCGACGAATTCGTCGAGACCATCTCGATGGAGTGATCTGTCGCTGGTCGAATTCGTAGAAAATGTCTCGACGAATCTCGACAAATTTGTCGAGACTGAGACTGTCTCGACGAAATTGGAGAAAGGATTGTGTTGGCCTTGCTCATATTGGATATGAGTAAAAGGACCAATCCTATGTCTATGTGGAATAGAGTTAGTTCGGGAAGACTGCTCTTTAGATATTATGAATATTGTATGGAGCATATCGATGAGGCCTCAAGACGATATTGTGAATATCGTCGAGAAGACTTCAAGATGACATTATGAATGGTGTCGTGACAGATAGCCAGTAGTCGGGATCATAAGCTGATATTGTGAATATCAACTAGTGATCGATGTCGTCAAGAACGTCTTGACGACATAAACTGTCTTGAAAGGCTCATCGAGTTGTCTCAACGAATTTGTCGAGATATCTCGACAAATTCGTCGAGACTGTCTCGAGGGAGTGATCTATCGCTGGTCGGATTCGTGCAGAATGTCTCGACGAATTCGTCGAGACTATCTTGACTAAGTCTCGACGAAGTCTCGACGAATTCGTCGAGACTAAGACTGTCTCGATGAATTCCTCAAGATGTCTCGACGTTTTCGTCGAGATGTCTCGACGAATAAAGAGTGTTTCCCGATGACTATTTATGTCTTATTCTGCTGGGTCTGCGGATAGAGAAAACTTTTGTCTACTTTGTACTCACTGGTATATAAGGCCAGACTTTGGGTTTTCTAAGTGATAAGAGATCGATCAGTATAGGATCGACGGAAGCGAAGAAGCACGACGAGTGAACGGAATCGCGATCCCGATCATCAACCCGAGTGCCTGATCTCAGTCGCCGCTCCTGGAGATCTAGAAGGAAATCTTCCTCTGTGATCTCATCGCTTCTGGAGATCAACAGGAAGAGTTCCTGTGATCCCTTGACGTGACCTTTGTTGTCGCCGCCTCTCCTTGAACAGATCTAGTAATCTGTGGAGGCGTAGAGGGCTCTCCTTCTCCGATCTAATCCTTGCTTGACAAGGACTTAGGGTTCTCCGAAATCTTGTATGGACTTCTATAGAGGTGTGGATCCTTTTCCACACTTACTCCTTCAGACGAGCTTGTCGACCCCGAACAGTCGCAGGAACAAGGAAGTAGAAGAATCGGTATAGGAATCTGATTCCTAGAAGAATTTTCTTGGAGCATCTGATTAAGTAGTGACTCAATCCAGCACAGGTAATTTATTTGTTATTGAAATTTCTTGATTCATGGTTTCGACAAGATCCATTCTTGAAACTTTTGGGTTCTTGAATATTCCGCTTCGCACATCTGATGTGTCTACCCCGAGAAAAACCCAACGCAAGTCACCGCGAAGAAGGCGATGAAACCTCCAAACTCCTTCAAGCAACAATATGGACTTTGAAGGTTTGGGGGGCAATTGATATGCACTTGATATGCATCCGCTTTGATATGCATCCGCTTTGATATGCACTTGATATGCATTCGTTTATATAATAACCCGGGGTGCGTTTAGCCGAATCCCCGCCTTGAGAGTGGAGTTAGTGGGGGAGTGTTAACTCGCATGAAATGAGAGTGGAGAATGAACCGCCACAGCAGTCGGAGTCCGCGCAGGCACTCCCCGCCATTTTCGGCTAAGACCGTACTCCGTGTAGCGGGGTGCGGTCAAAGCCCCATGAAATGAGTGTGCGGAATGAACCGCCACAGCAGTCGGAGCCCGCGCAGGCACGCCCCGCCATTTTCGGCCAAGACCGCACTCCGCGTAGTGGAGTGCGGTCGTAGACGCACCCCACTTAGTGGGGTGCGGTCGAAACCCCACTTAGTGGGGTGCGGTCGAAGACGCACCCCACATAGTGGGGTGAGGTCGGAGCCGACGCCGCACCCGAATGGGGATGTGGTCGGCGCAACGCCACCATAGGGGTGCGGCCGGCGCCGCTCCCCCTTAGTGTGCGGCCGGCGACGTTCCCTCTTGGGGTGCGATCGACGACGTCCCCCTCTAGGGAGGCGGCCGGGCCGCAGGCACCTCTCTTTTACAAGAGGGCGTACATTCCCGCCTTGAGAGGCGCGGGCTTAAGCTGGCGCGCTGTCACGGACTTGTCTTCTTACAAGCTCCCGTGCGGCCTTATCTCCTCCTTGCCACTCTTCGTAGCCAAGCTAAGTCAGCCTCTCCTGCAAGGACTAGGTGGTGATGAAGAAAAGATGCAAAGCAGAACTCAAAAGAATTCACAATTGTAAAGGAAACTCAAAGAACTCTATTGCTTCTCCAAAGCATGGATGATTACAAATGAGGGGGTTTCCCCTTTTATATGCCCAAAGAGCTTTTCCTCCAAAACATAGAAGATTCTAGACTACTACCATTCTAAAGTGTTCTATACAAATCTAGTATATACATGATCATGAATTATCTAGAACTACCTAGCATCTTCACATGTACAAGCTTCTGGATTTCTCTGGAATCTTCCCGGGCATTAACCCCCAAATGCACCCAAATACAGATCCGTGACATCCTCCCCCACCTATCCTGGTGACGTCCTCGTCGCCTCGTACTGCTGAAAGATGTCCTTGAATTGCCATAAGTCTTCTGATGTCTCCCATGTAACTTCGGACTCTGGCAATCCCTTCCACTTGATCAGATAGTGTGCATGGTGGCACTCCTCTTCTTCGAACCACTCTCTTTGTGAGCACCTCTTCTACTTCTTTGTCAAAAGACTTTATCACCACTGGAGGTGCCCTCTTTGACTCCCCTCTTTGAAGGTCTTCATCATTTCTATGGTATGGCTTGAGCATACTTGTATGAAAAATCGGATGGATCTTCAACGAGCTAGGTAAGTCAAGGCGATAGGAAACCTTACCCATCTTTGCCACTACCAAAAATGGGCCTTCATATTTCCTCACCAAACCTTTGTGTACATTGCGCAAGGCTTTAAACTGTTGGGGGTAAGAGTTTTACCATCACCATGTCTCCCAATGTATACTCCACCTTCCTTCGCTTTGCATCAGCCCACTTCTTCATCCTCTTGCGGGCCTTCTCTAAGCATGATCTTGCTAAGTCGGCATGCTCCTCCCATGACTTAGCCATCCTCCAAGCTCCTGGGCTTCTCCCATCATCGGTGGTAGTCTCCAACGGTTGCGGTGTGAGAGGTTGTCTCCTTGTGGCAAGCTCAAATGGACTCTGCCCCGTGGCTTCACTTTGCTGCAGATTGTAGGAAAATTGTGTCGCATCCATAAGTTTTGCCCAATCTTTTTTATTGGCACTCGCAAAGTGCCGTAAGGAGCACTCTAACAAGGCGTTTACCCTCTCCGTTTGCCCATCTGATTGTGGGTGGAAGCAGGTGGAGAAGTTTAATTCCGACCCAAGTAATTTGAAAAGCTCCGTCCATAGCTTCCCCATGAAGTGAGGGTCCCGGTCACTCACAATATTCTTCGGCAACCCCCAATATTTCACTACGTGTTTGAAGAACAACCGCGCCGTCTCTTCCATCGTTGCATCCTTCACACTTGGTATAAAAGTACCGTATTTAGAGAAGAGGTCTACCACTACCAAGATAGAACCGCAACCTTCAGACTTGGGCAACGCATTGATGTAGTCAAGCGTCAACGCCTCCCAAGGATACTCTGGTACAGGTAGTGGCTCCAATAGTCCCGCCGGTTGTTTGTTCTCAACCTTGTCTTGTTGGCAAACAAGACATGTCTTCACGTACAGCTCAATGTTGTCCCTCATCTGCGGCCAATAGTAAGAATCCTCCATCAACGCTAGAGTGCGTTTTTGCCCCGGATGTCCAGTCCACTTGGTGTCGTGGCATTCCTTGATCAAACCCCTCCACATGTTTCCCCACTTTGGGATGTACAACCTTCCTCCTTTGGTGTAGAGTAGCTCATCCTCCACCCAAAATCTCTTTGTTCGGCCTTCTTTAGCTAAGAGCATGAGTTCCTTAGCTATTGAATCCTCATTCAATCCGCTCTTCACCCGCTCCAAGAGATCGCTCTTTGCCATTGAGATTGCCGCCAGCTCTGCCTTGCGGCTTAGTGCGTCTGCCACCACATTAGCTTTGCCTGGTTTATGTTCCAGGACAAAGTCAAACTCCGCCAGAAAATCCTGCCACCTAGCTTGCTTGGCCGACAATTTCTTCTGGGTTTGAAAGTACGTGGTCGCCACATTGTCGGTCTTGATCAGGAACGGTACTCCAAGCAAGTTATGTCTCCACACATGCAAGCAGTGTATGATGGATGTCATCTCCTTCTCTTGCACCGTGTATCGCCGCTCCGCCTCATTCAACTTGCGGCTTTCAAAGGCAAGTGGATGTCCCTCCTGCATCAATACTCCTCTGATAGCAAAGTCAGATGCATCGGTGTGTAGTTCAAACTTCTTCTCAAAGTCTGGGAGTGCAAGCACGGGTTCCGTGCTCACAGCCTTCTTCAAGTCTTCAAAAGCTTGTTGGCATTCCTCAATCCAGCTCCAAGCTTTCTCCTTCTTGAGCAACTCTGTAAGTGGTACTGTGCTCTCTTTGAATACCCCATGATGAACCGTCGATAGTAGTTCACCAATCCAAGGAATGATCTCAGCTCCATCACCTTTGTCGGCGGCTCCCATTCAACAATCGCCCGCACCTTGTCCATGTCCGATGACATGCCCAAGAAAGTGTACCTCCTCTTGCACAAACGAACACTTTGACCGTTTCACATAGAGTTCATTTTTTCGTAGCACATGGAACACTATGCGAAGATGTTTAGCATGCTCCTCCATTGAGTTACTACAGACGACGATGTCGTCCAAGTATACTACCATGAATTTGTCCAAGTAAGGATGAAAAATCGGGTTCATCAATGTACAAAATGTAGCGGGTGCGTTGGTTAGGCCAAATGGCATTACCAATCACTCGAATGATCTGTACCTTGTTACACATGTAGTTTTAGGCTTGTCCCCTTCAACAATCCGTACTTGGTGGTAACCCTTTTTGTAAATCCATCTTCGTATATATCCTTGCACTCCCTAATCGATCAAACAAGTCAGCAATCAATGGTACGGGGTACTTGTTCTTGATGGTTACCTTGTTCAACGTCCGGTACTCTGTGCATAAACGTAAGGTTCCATCCTTCTTCTTCTGAAAGAGCACCGGTGCACGAATGGTGCTTTCGACGGTCTGATCATCCCAGCCTCAAGCAGCTCCTGTAACTGCTTCCTCAACTCTTCGATCTCGGGTGGAGCCATCTGATATGGTGCCTTTGTCGGTGGCTTGGATCCAACCTCCAACTCAATCTTGTGGTCTACCTCCCTGCGGGGAGGCAACTTCTTTGGTAGCTCTGCGGGCATTACGTCATTGTTCTCCTCAAGGACTTCTACAACAAGTGGAGGCACCTCCTCCACCGTCTCTCCAACTTCCTCCTTCAAAGCTGCTAAGAAAGTCGGCTCTCCTTTCTTCACACCTTGGCTAGTTGCATCGCCAATAGGTGTTTAGCTCCATTGCTTGGTGGCCCCTCCACCGTGGGGACCAAGCAAGTTGCACCCTGCTATATAATACAAACTAAACGACATGTTGGCATGACAATAGCACTCACTGTATCAAAGAAGTCCATGCCCAACACCAGCTTTTGATCATCCATCGGTGCGACCGAGAAATTCGCTTGTCCATTCCATGTACCCAAGCGAAGCTCTACGTCGCGAGACACTCCTATTAGCGGTCTCGCCTTCCCGTTCACCGTCTTGATCCAACCCTCGCTCTTGGTTACTTGCAATCCAAGCCTCCTAGCTTCCTCTTCCGTTACGAAATTGTGGGTTGCGCCTGTGTCTACCAAGGCTTTGGTAACCCTTATTGTTGATCACTGCCTCCACATACATAAGCCCTTTGCTTACCATTTTCTTTGCAGGCTTTACCTTCAAAGCATTAAGAAGTTGTAAAAACACATTTGATTGGTACCTTCTTCACATTCAGATTCAATGACATCCTTCACCTGTAGTGCGGCAACCGAACCAAGCTTTGGACATTTGTTCATCATGTGCGGCCCCTTGCATATGTAGCATCCTCCTTTTGGGGTGAAGCCCATGTTTCCTCCATCGATCTCTTTCCCATGAGTAGGAATTCGATCTCCTCTATTTGATCTTCGTGTCCCAGCCCCCCCCCCCCCCCCCCCCCCCACACACACACACACACACCTTTGGTGTTGTCATTCTTATAGCCCTGCCTGGTTGTTGCATCCGATGGTCTTTGGAACTCTGTCATCACTTCGGCTGCCGCAATAGCTTCATCCAATGTCTTGGCATCCTGCCGATGCACTTCTTGCTTTACCCAATTCTGCAGACCATCCTTAATGTTGAACACTTGATCATCTTCAGACATATCTGGCACCATCAACATCAAGTTCTGAAACTCCTTTACATACTCCGTGATTGATCCCTTTTGCTTAAGTTCCTTCAGCTTCTTCCTTGCCTCATTGACAACATTCTCTGGGTAGAAGTGCTTCTTGAGTTCAGTCTTGAATGCCTCCCAAGTGTCTAGGGTGCATGTTCTCTTCTTGATGCCTGCCATCTTTCTTTGCCACCATAACGAGGCAATATCAGAAAGGTAATAACTTGCAGTCTTTACCTTCAGCGCCTCCTCCGTGAGATTGATCCCTTCATAGTACGTCTCCATTTGATAAAGGAAGTGCTCAACCTCCTTGGCATCTCTATTTCCTGCAAAGGGTTGGGGCTTCGGGACATCAATTTTTGGGTTGGTCACAACCCCACCATTGCCACCATTTGCAATAGCCTTTCTGCATACGACTAGTTCCTCCTCCAAGAATGTGATCCGCTCCTCATAGTCATCTTCCATCTGATCGTACCTTTGTTTCAGCTCCGCATGAGCATCTACGCATGCTTGAACTTTGGTCATCAAAAGTTTCAGCTCTCCGCGAGCCGGTAGCACTTGTTTGACAGCTTCTAGTTCTCCGCGAACATGTGAGTGGTCTTCCTCCACCGCCGTCATGCGCTCCTCCCATTCGGCTAACATGCGGTCCACGTGCGCTTCATCCCAAGATTTGTTATGGCTCCGCCTCTTCCTCTCGGACTGGGGCATCATCTCACTGTCGCGCTCATCCACCACGCTTGAGTTGTTGTTCCCTTCACCAACCATCTAGTCTTCTCGAACACCAACCACGAACTTGAGCAACCTCGCTCTGATACCAACTGTCACGAATTTGTCTTCTTACAAGCTCCCGTGCGGCCTTAGCTCCTCCTTGCCACTCCGCGTAGCCAAGCTAAGTCAGACTCTCCTGCAAGGACTAGGTGGTGATGAAGAAAAGATGCAAAATAGAACTCAAAAGAACTCACAATTGTAAAGGAAACTCAAAGAACTCTATTGCTTCTCCAAAGCTTGGATGATTACAAATGAGGGGTCTTCCCCTTTAATAGGCCCCAAAGAGGTTTCCTTCGAAAACACAGAAGATTCTAGACTACTACCATTCTAGAGTGTTTTATACAAATCTAGTATATACATGATCATGAATTATCTAGAACTTCCTAGCATCTTCACATGTACAAGCTTCTGGATTTCTCTGGAATCTTCCCGGGCATTAACCCCCAAATGCACCCAAATACAGATCTGTGACAGCGCGCTATTGCATTTTTGGCATTCCACCCGCAAAACGAGCTAAACGCGCTCAGAACACTCTCGTGTTCGTTGCACGCTCAGAACGTTCTCGTGTTCGTTGCACGCTCAGAACGCTCTCGTGTTCATTGCACGCTCAGAACGCTCTCATGCTCGTTGCGCGCTCAGAACGCTTACACGTTCGTAATGCGCGCGACAGTTAACCTTTCCTAATTTTCTAGATTGCATGTCCAGTTCACTTCGCTCAACGTCGTCAACGAAGCTGCCCAAGCTGACCGAACTGCCCGGGGGGGGGGGGGGGGGGCAAGACGAGAATATCCAAAAAGTGTCGATATGTGTGCTCCAAATCGACCAGCGTGATTCGTCCGTGAGATGGTTACGGTAGTTTCAACGACAAAATTACTAGGCTATCCCGCCCAAGGCTATAAAAAAAGCGTAGGGCCTTTATTTCAGGACACATTGACTTCTACGCCCAAGAGAGCTCATTTGAAGATTTTCTTGGAATTCTCCTTCGGCGCTTGAAGATCTCCTTCGATTTTCGAAGATCTTTTTCAAGTCTTCGAAGATCTCCTTTGTGCCTTAGAAGATTTTCCTTTGCTACAGAAGATAGTCTTCTAAGCGGATTGAAAATCCTTCAAGTTACGAAAGGCGACTCGAGAATCACTTTCGTTCCCAGAGAAATACTTAGTCTCTTGAGAGGTGGTCTGTCACCCTCGAGGTTTACTTTCTTTACCATTGTAACGAGCGGCGGCCTGTCGCGCTCGAGTACTCAGCTTTCGATTGTCGAACCAGAAAATTGTGGAATTTGGTCGGCACAGCTCCGACCGCGTGGTTTTTTACCCTTTCTATATTTTCCACGATAAAAAGTGTTCTTGTTATTTAGAAACTCTCTCATTGACTACTTGCGCGCTCGGCCTGCTCACGAGCTAAGGTGGTTCAATTCGACCGGTCTACCAGAGCGTCGAGTGACCCGCACCAATAGTAAGAAGAGACTAAAATACTATGCAATTTCATAGGGTGCGCTTTGCCAAACTTAATATGTTTTAAGAGTGCATACTGCCCAAATAAAAAAAATTAGTGCATGGTGCCAAAAGTCCTACCGGGCCGCTCCAACCGACGTGAGTGCTCTCTAAAGTGTCGTTGTAACATTTCAATTTTGATAATGACCACCCAGGAGGCCGAGTAACCTCCTTGAGAAGCTTAGTCGGGGTCACAGTGATGGTAAAAGAATCTGCCCACTTAGGTCGTGAATGCGGCGGTCATGAACCGTCGTTTGTGAACGCCCGACCTCACCTAAAAAAATTCATGCATTTTATGCTCAAAACTAGTTTGTTTTCTTGGTAGCGGTCATAACCTTTGTCTTGCCAAACATACAATCTATGATAATAGCATTTTTGACCCAACTCACCGGATCAAATAAGCCAAACGAAAAGATTTAGTTTCAAAATATGGCCTTGGGTGAAAAGATTTTAGTTTACTCATTTCCCTAATTTTGTCCACAGGCTTTGGGTTAAGTCATTGCCTTGGATGACATTCTTCTTAAATCATTTTATGGATTGAAGAAAGGTATTGTTGTTCTTTTAATTTCGCAAGGTATCACTATTCTTTCAGTTTCACATATTGTTCGTCGCATCCTAGGCCATCGTCAATCGTGTAGACAACACCGACCGATGTTCGTCACATTCAAGTCATGTGATCTCTGACTCCATTGAAGTTCTGGATTATCGTACTCAGCTGAGGCCAAGCGGGTTCTCTCTATCAATCAACGGATTTTATGACAGTGACGTTTTCATCCAAACTCACCGAGCAAAAATACGTGTCAAATAGATCCCGGATCCCGGAATTTAGATAATTCTCATGATAATTTTGAAAAACATAATGGTATTCATGATGGAAATCATGAACACACACAAATAGTTATGGAATTAACCCTTGAAACTGAAACAAAAAAGCCGGAAAGATGCACTGATAGTGGACAAAAAGGGCAAGCAATCTACTCGGGAAACATCCGAGACATCTCCGCTCGTTCTTCCGCAACGGTCACCGCTCTCCGCCCACCGGCGGTGGTTAAACACCCTCCGTTGGAACCGGTACCGGAGGAGCAGAAGGCCCCACCCGTGTTAGTGCCTTAGAAGTCTAGCATCATAAATTAAGAGAAATCGTGGTGTCATTAACATCTCCCTAATAAAACGTACAGAAGAAATTGAGAGATTACTGTTTCTTTTTTGTTTCTGCATAATTCATTCTATCATTAAAAAATATTATATATGATCGCTTGTGTTCTCAGGTATATTAAATTAAATACTTATTTTAAATGAAAAGAATGCCTTCTATAATTTATTTTTTTTAATAAGGACGTGGACCCCTCCTCAAAGTTTGCATAATTACAGGTTGCACCCCTCTATCTTTCAAAATTACATTTACCTCCCCCCTTCAAGTTTCCCCAATTTTCAAAAATACCCCTTCCATTAGAAATACGGATGGAAGATATAAAATCATCCAAATTACTATATTATATTTCAATTTTATTTTTTGATAATGATTCTGGATTCATTACAAAGAGTAAAATGTAACACACCATATTTTTTCTAACGAACAGGACATTTTTGTAAACCAATGAAACTTAGAAGGGGACGTAAATGTAATTTTGAAAGATAGAGGGGTGCAACCTATAATTATGCAAACTCCCAGGGTAGGTCCCTGTAATTAACCCCCTTCCTAATTATGCAAACTCACTGGTTTACAAAAATGTCCCGTTCGTTAGAAAAAATATGGTGAGTTACATTTTACGCTTTGTAATGAATCTAGAATCATTATAAAAGATTAAAATTGAAATATAATATACTAATTTGTGTGATTTTATCATTTACCATCCATATTTCTAATGCAAGGGGTATTTTGTACACCGGGGAAACTTGAAGGGGGGCAGTCCTGTCCAAAAATCCCGCCCGGGTCGGGCCGATACCGGGCTCAGGCTTTTGTCAACCGGGCTCGGGCACCAGCCCCGGTAGGGGGACCTAGCCGGGCCCGGTTAATAAGTCCCGCCGATTTTGGCGGGATTTTAATTAAATCCGGCCTAATAGGCGGGATTTAATTAAAATCCCGCCTGTTTAGGTGGGATTATCCCGCCTGGTGTTTGGCCTCGGTGTCAGGCCCAGGTAAGGCCCGGTGCCCGGGCTTAAGCGGGCCTGGCCCGGGCCGGGCTTTGAGTGTATATGGGGGCCCTGTTGGGCCCCCATAGCCCGGCCTGGGCCCGGGGCGGGCTGGCCCGGGCCTAGCCGGGCTTTTTCCGGGCCGGTCCCCCGGGCCCGGTTTTTTTGAACACGTCTAGGGGGAGGTAAATGTAATTTTGAAAGATAGAGGTGTGTCTCTGTGGCTGTGTTTGTCTCTCTGGCTGTGTTTGTCTCTTTTTGTAAACTGGGGAAACTTGAAGGGGGGAGGTAAATGTAATTTTGAAAGATAGGGGTGTGTGTGTGTCTGTGTGTGTCTGTGTATTGTGGAGAGAGCACACAATTTGGCTAATTGGGCTTGGAATAGGTTTCAACAGAATCTAAAACTCCAACTAAAGGATTTCCAAGCTATGTACATGTAGTGTGCAAATCCAAAAAAAAAAGTCTCTCACTATTAAACAACAAGAATACTAGAAGTGAAATCAAAGCAATCAAGCAACATTTTTGACTCAGGCGTCTCTCCCAGAACTTTACCTGTCAATCTTCGGGTTGGCCGCATATTGTGACTCCCCCGTCATTTCAGATGCTCGTTGATCCCTCGGCGGCTCGTAAAAGATAAGTACAGCAGCGAGATTATCCATGACAAGATCGTCGACTCTTCGAGAGATCTCTTCTGGTTTGGAAGCCGGCAGGGTCCTTTAAGGCGGAAAAGTCGGGGACAAAAGCCGAATTATTCGATGCGTGGTGCTGCGAGGTCCTTGGCCAGTGGAGTTCCGACGCAGTCGGCAGGGATAGCATCTCCGGAACCTGACCCAAACACTCCTTCTCCTCCACCTCTTCATCAAACGATCGGCTCATTGGCGATCCCTCTGAACTTCCGAGCTTTCCGTTATCAGCCTGGCAAAGAATTCAAAAAAGCGAAAAAAGAATAGTGTTATGACCTTATAGGCATGTTGAAATGTTCCTAATCCTCTAAAGAAAGACAGTATTTTAACCTTGGAAGAGCCATTATCTGTGAATCCATAGCTCTGGTTGAAATCTGAGAACCTGAAGAACTCTTCGAGGGGATATTCGGTTATTCTTTCATCCGCGGGCGCCTCTCCAAAAAATGTCCTCAGAGGTCCCATGCTTCTATCCTTGACAACTTCTATGCTTGAAAATAAATCATTCATGTCCTCGGAGTATGACAATGCCAATGGACTGGACTTGGGCTGCTTCGGGGATGGCTCAGGAACGCCTTTAGTAGAGCTAGACTGCTCCTTCGAGACGGACGGAACTGATCCTGTGGATTCGAGCCCGACCCGAACACCTGTAAACAGGAACCTCTGATGGATCGAAACACAAGGATTCGTTGTATGGACGGCAATGTCACAGTTTCGACAAAGAATCGCTCGGTCTTCGAGGCAAAAGAAATAGCCAGAAAATTCCTGATGGGTAAAATACCAAAACATATAATTGAGAATGCTAGAAATATAAGTCAGATTGAGAAAATAATGAGAAGAATGTTTTATTCCAAGGAGGTGCCCCAATATATATACATCACGGGAGTGATCCCAAACAAGAGAAAAATAAATAGGCCTTTTATAATGGGCCTTTTACAATATGATACAAATATTTAATTCAACTCTCTCCATCAAGATGAGTGTATATGTCTAACATTCTCAGCTTGATAATGTTGTCCTTGAGGATATCACAGCATAGGCATTTGGTAAAAATGTCTGCTACCTAATCCTAAGATTGAACAAACAGAGTGCAAATATTGTCCTTTTCAAGGTGATCCTTGATTAAGTGTCTATCAATTTCGACATGTTCTGTTCGATCATGTTGAACATGATTATGTGTAATATTGATATCAGCTTTGTTGTCGCAGTATAATCTGATAGGTTTTTCGGTCTGTAATCTCAAATCCCATATTATCGTGCTAAGCCAGAGCCCCTCACATTTTACTTATGACATTGTCATATACTCTGCTTCTACACTGGATCTTGCTACAACATTTTATTTCTTACGCCGTCAGGTCATTAGATCCCTCCAACAAATGAGCAAATATCCGATGGTAGACTTTCTGTCATCTTGACTTTCAGCCCAATCAGCATTTGTACAAACTTCAATATCCAATTGTTTATTGATGGAGAATAGAATTTCATGTCTAGAAGAGCTCTTCAAGTACCTTAACACACGCATGAAAGCTTCATGATGTCGCAATTTGGGAGCATGCATGTATATGTTAAGGATCCCAACAGCATGTGTGATATTTGGTCGAGTATGTGAGAAATCGATTAGCTTTCCCACCAATCTTTGGTAGCTAGAGGAGTTCATGATGCACGGCAAGAGTACCGGACGCAAGTAATAAAGAGTGAGTTTTCACTGGGGAGTTTATCGTATCCACAGGGAGCTCGGAACGGTAGTATCCATCGACGTAGGCGTCATTAGTAAGTTAGACCGATTCAATTAAAGGAGGTGATGTCTACTTTAACTAAGCGATTAACACATTACACTAATGTCTTAATACTACCAATCTCATCATTCTCGAGTCGTGAACACAAACAATTTATCTTTACCAACATTATGAAAGTTAGGGCTTTAACAACCAAGTTCACATTTCATTCAAACTCCACGTTCAAAAAAGGTAGTTACTAATACAATAGTGTTCAAGCAAATATAGCACAAAATAGAAAGAACAAGAGACACTTCCATGGTGGTAGAAAGAGAAGCTCGGATTGGTCCTCAGTCTTCTAAAACACCGTCGCGGCTACCGTCCGGGGTTCGGGAGGAGCTGTCCCCAACCTCCTAATTCCCGTCTTCTCTTGAAAAGGCTTCCAAACTTCTCTTTCGTTTGTAATCTTCAAGAAACACCTTGAGAACTAGAGCGACACCTTCCATGACTTCAAGAATCACCTTGCAAATGGTGGAGAAAGCTTCGAAATGGAAGAAATTGGCTTGAGAGGATGAAAGGAGATGGAAAGAGGTGAATCCCGCTACTTGGAGGGAGGCGGCACGCGTCCTGGGCGAGTCCCAGGATTCGGATCCTCCTGGAGAAGCCCTATCACCAGAATAAATAGTGTCAGGAAAATATGCGCGTGCGCGCAAGGCCGCACGGACGTCCGCGAAGGAAAGCATGACAGAATCAGGAACATCAGCATTGGTCGCGCACATAGAATGAACAGTGCTCGCACGCGCGAGTGAGGAGAAAACGCATGCGCGCTCCCAACTCTCTGTATTTAGGCCATTTTTAGGCAATGAACATGCACGCGACTGGCATAGTGAGCGCACGCACGCGCACCAAATATGCTACAGGATTCTGGCCTAGGAATGTGTAAAACTGAATAGTGCACGCACGCACGTGAGCACAAGGGCGAATGGGAGTGCGTGAAGAATTTTGCACGTAATTCCAATTAAAACTTAGAAAATAGTCCACACCTATATTAAACACATTAAACACGACATAAGGATGAATCTTACATCAAACCAAACGGAAAAAATGATAAAAGACGGTGAAAACCATGCATAATGCGGGGTAAAATCACTATATAAAATGTGTATCAGTTCACCTTCTCAGAATCATTGTCTTCATCAATCTTGCAATTTACTTCCATGGGGGCGAAGGTACCGTCGTTGCGGGGCATGAAGTATACATACAGGGCTTACCAAAATTGGTAGTTTAAGATGTTCAACCGTATTCCGCGATATAAAATTTTGTTTTCCGGCTATCCACCAATATTTATACATGTCTTTGGTTAACAAATCCTAATAAATGTAAGGATGTAGTTATGTATCCATTACACTCAACTTAATTTGAACAGTATACGTATAAAATACTTAACCTGAAAAGTATACATATAAAATAAAAGACAATATGAGAAGTATCAATTACACCATAGAGAGGACTTCTTGTTCACGTAGCAATATATTGCATAATGAAATCAAAATGTTTTGGTCTAATTTTGGTTCGCTTGGATGCGGACCATGCGGTTGAGAGTGGATTTGGGCATGCAAAGTGTTTAACCCGAAATCGGCAATTACCTCCTCCAACGCGATCGCTCCAAGTGCCCGCCTCAGCCAAGGTGGTTTTCCTTGGCTTGTTCGCGCGACCTCCCATACGGGGTTGTTCGCGGACTCCTTTCGGTGTCCGCTGAGACCGTGCAACCAATCGTCTGGGAGTTCACGCGGACTCGTTTTCAGGGCGCCTCCTTTTCGGGCAGCCCGAGATTCCTGGGCCTGCCCGTCCGGGTAGTCCCTAATTTCTATAAATAGTGGCCAGTTGCAGACCAGAAGGGGGAGGAGGAGGGAGCAAGGATCCGCGAACTCCCTTGAAGTGTCCGGGCGAGCTCTGTAGATGGACAGGGCGAACACACCATTTGATGTCGTGCGGGCGGACTTGGCGATCTCTCCTCTGTGCCCGTGAGCTCTCCTTCTCCCGTTTGTTCATTCATGACTCAAGGTAACCGTTCACTCAACAGTTACCCGGAAATGATCGGTAGATGTCAAGCATTGGAAGTTGATGACTTGATTTGCACCGTTAGAAGTGATTCGTTGGATCTAGAGTCTAGACTATGAGAGAAAAAGATTTTTAATAATAATTCTTTAGTTTTTAATAATAAAAAGATTTTAATCCTAATCATTTATCACATAGATAAGTAAATATTATATAAATCCTAAATAAGCAGATCATAAAAGGTAAGGACCACAAGTAAAGATAGCGAATGAGTGAATAATCGCGAATGAGAGAAGAAAACATTTTCATTGGCAAGAAGGAAGAAAAACAGATTGCGAATAGTCGACACGTGACTTTCATAGAGGAAAGCTGATAGCATAGAAAATGGTTTTTAAAAAGCTCCATTGAGCCGGCTGCTCAAAAAGCACCCAAAACTCCTTTATTAAAAAAGCTCTTTTGAAAAAGCTTCTCATCCAAACAACCTACGGGTCAAACTCATCCACTGCTGAATTTCAAAACATTTGGTAATAGTATGGTAGATTGCTTTGCTAACCTAGTTATTGCTAAGGGAAACTTCACCATGATCTCCCCACTGAGATTAATGTTCTACCGGCTTTACTAACCTAGTATGGTGGATTGCTTTGCTAACCTAGTTATTGCTAAGAAATCAAGGAGTCTACCTCTCTCCTTGGAGATACAGCAACGAAAAACATCAATAAAAACTTCTATAATGAAGGCAAGATGATCCATAAAAGAGAAGAAAAAAATAATCCTCAATCAGAACAAGCTAAAGAGAAAATTTTCCTTTGCGGATTACAGATCTAAGATGTGAAGTCTATATTTCATGATAATCCGAATAGTTAAACCAACCCAGGTATCTGTAGGGGTAGGGAGATCGGGGCAAAACCTGGCAAATATCGCATCTGGGAACTCGGGAGGAAGAAGACGAGGAAGCGGAGAGAAGCGGCACCCTCTGGTGCTTGCCTGCAAGCTTGTTTGCCGTGTGGACCTTCTCATCGCACTCCAAACACAGCGCCGCCTCGTCCGCACAGCACAAGACCTTCGCCTCCGCCGCCTCGCAAGCGTTGCACTGTATCTTCATCCCGAACTCTCTCTCTCCCCCCGGATCGCGAGTACGGCCGTTCTTCCTCGTCTCTATCCTTTCTCTCTCTCACCTCACCTTCAGTAAAAGCGAATTAATGACGAGCAGATCGCGCTCTTCACTCGTGTTCGCGAGCAGCACGTGCGAGCCAAAAACTCAAAACATGTAGGTGAAGAGATTGTTTTGCCGTGTGGTCCCGAACATCAGACAGCAGTTCAGAGGACGTGGCCTCTTTTCGTTCCACTCAGTTGCCTGGTCCCACCGGCTTATCCCTATCGTGGAACCGCCCGATTGCTGAAAGTGCCCCCGTTCACTCCAAAGTTCACCTAGTGGTAGGGATGCAAAAAAAAGGTTTATCGGGCTCAGACTCTTGGGCTCGGGCTTTTTTGCTACCTGACCCGGAACCCTTAAAATAAGAGAGATATTTAGGTGCGTTCTTCCACCTAGTTTTAGGTGCGAGATTAAATAAACTCGTATGATCTGGCATCCTATGGTGGATCTGATTTTGCGGAATACTGACTGTTGCGGTCTACTCGGCGGCCCCTTGAACCGGTCAGGAAAAAGACCGGCTTAGCCCAGGAGCAGTCGAGCGCGCACACAGTCACAGAAAACGAGGCAATGGACAAGAACAGTAAGACTTTTTGACTTGATAAACCTCGGAAAAAGATGAAAAACCACGTGGCTGAGACGGTGTCGACCAAACTTCAATACTCGTTGTCTTTGTACACGGCTTTGCAGAGAAGGCGAGGGCGACAGACCGCTCCTCGTTACAATTGAGGGGAGAGAGGGAGAGATGTGTAGGGTGACAGACCACCTCTTGCAAATCTTGAGTGTTTCAGGTGTCTTGAGGTTGACTTGATGATTTTCTGGTCTTTGGATGCTTTGCTCGCGGTGGACTTGCCGACTATGTGCATAGTGCGTTGGATTGTCGCGCGGAGCACGGTCGTCTTCTTGCGGAAGAGGGGGGGGGGGGCGTTCGAAGAATCTTCAAGGTGCTTGGAGATCTCCAAAAGCGTCTTCGAAGGCGTCTTCGTGCGAGGAGGAAATCTCCAAGGGATTCCAGAGAGCTCTGAGGAGAGTAGGGGAGATCCTGAGAAGAGAAGATGAGAAATGAGAGATCCACTGGGGCCTATTTATAGGTTGCAGAGGAAGTTATGGTGGTTACGTTGTTATTTGCAGCCAGTAACCACCAGATATTATCTATAATATTTAATATTAAATACTTTTAAAATAATCGCACCTCCACTCCTGGTGGTTACGCGGGCGGTTATCTGGACCCCGAATGGTGGAGATCACGCAGAGTGAAGTAGATGGTTAGGATCCAACCGCCGCGTAACCGACCGGTGAGAGACCGACAGGACAACCGGCGGATGGAGGAGGCGGAGAAGGCCGGCCGAACCTCCCCCGTCGGCGAGGGGAAGGGAGGCCTGTCGCCGCCCCACAAGGAGAGGGGCGGCCGACCGCCGCGCCTCAATGAGAGGGGCGGACGCCCGCCGCCCCTCAAAGGGAGGGCCGGCCAAACCTCCCCCGTCGGTTAGGGGAAGAGTGGTCGGCCGCCGCCCCTCAAGGAGAGGGGCGGCTGTCCGCCGCCCCTCACGGGGAGGGCCGACAGGCCGCCGACCCTCAAGGGGAGGGGCAGCCTGCCAGTGACGGTGCGAGCGGGGCAGTTGGTGATAGTTTATATAGGATGTAGTCTTAGACACCTAGAGGGGGGTGAATAGGTTTCTTTTATTTTAGGCTTAGTGTTTTCTGAATTTAGGTTAGCAAAATATCAAGCACATAAAGCACAAAAAGATTTATAGATATTCCTCAAGACAGGGTGTCTTGAGTAGTCCTCTTTCCCCCTTCACCTTTCTAACAATGAGTTAGACAAGGCCAACTTCTCCAAACTCAGCTCCAAGAGCCTACAGCACAGATCCCGCGGGATCTCTCAAGTTTTCCCAAACCCTACCTCAGGCACAATAGCCCTACCTCAGATCACACACTGATCCTACCTCAAGCTGACCTCTCAGCTCTACAACTCAGGCCAATCAGCCATACACACTCAGGCAATAAAACCCTACCTCAGATCACACACTGATCCTACCTCAAGCTGGCCTCTCAGCTCTACAACTCAGGCCAATCAGCCTTACTCACTCAGGCAATAAAGCCCTACAATCTCAGAACCCACAGGATCCTACAGATGATATAATAAGGATTACAAATAGAAGGAAGAAGAAATCAAGCCTTGTTCTTATTCTTCTTAACAGTTGTTGTTGCAGATTTGAACCAGGGAGGAGAAGTGCAGCTCCAACTTGATTCTTCTTGATCAACCCTTCAGATGATGGACTGGATCTACTTGCTCTTTCTTGAGATGAATCAAGATAAGCAATATCTTCTCTCCTTGCATCCTTGTGTAAGCTCTTGGCTGCCGACAATAAAACAGTATTGTTCTTCTTGCTTGTGTGCTGGAGAGTAAGATCAAAGGAAAAGTTCTTTTGCTCAACCCTAACTTATTCCTTTTATACACCACTGATCTTCAACGGCTCTTAGTTGTCCTCCTTACAGGTATAAGAGTGATTGGTGGACCCCAAGATGCCTTTCTGCAGCTTGCGCCAAAAGCAGAACCCGTCATATCACTTTTGAATCTGTCTCAGTGGTTGGGCTGAGATGGTCAGCCGTCTCAGCGGTTGCTTCTGTCCCATCCCAGCAGATCCGCTGAGACAGACAGTTGTCTCAGCGGTTTTCTTCTATCTGCAGCTCAGCTTGCCCAGACACCTTCTCAGCGGCTCCTAGCCTTGTCTTAGCGGTTCAGCTGAGACTGAGAGCTCGTCCAGCGGTTTTGACAGTAAACCAACTGATCATACACCACACCTTGGTATGTCCTAGTCATGCATAGTCATGAGATAGAAATAGGATTTGAGTGTGAGGTCTCTTCAAATCAAGGGAACATTGAGGGTCAGTTTCTCAATAATCTCCCTCTAATTGAAGAAGGCAGAACACCCTCAAATGCTAGAGTACATTATTCATAAATTCTTGATATGTGTCATTGCAATAATGAGTTCAACATATCATGCTTAGTGCATCAATCATTTTAAAACAGATGGTTGTTATGAAAGGATTGTACCACAGAGTTTAATCAATCCATCAGTAAGATTTGATAAACATAACAATGCAACATAGATTAAATTATCCGATAAAAACAGGGTAAAGTTTAGTTATAACTCAGATTTAGCTATGATACAAGCTGATTACATTAACAATCCATCAATTGCAATCCAGATAGAATAGTAATTCAAAGCTCAGTTTGCATTCATATATTTATAAACTATTTTAGACAAAGTGTAATTAAGTTTGCATCCACACAGTCATAAGTCATTATAGTTTAATATCAATTACATACATAAACTGTTTCTACATTCATTTAAAGCTTCTTTTTCTTATAAGAAGTGCATTCAGGAAAATCAGAAATTGCTTCTTTTCCTTTAGCTAAGGCCAGTTGGTCTGCTGCAGCATCCATGTTTTCAGCAACCATTTCTTCTTGGACTGGAGGCTCCTTATCTTCAGTAGGTACATCCATGTCTTCAGGCAGATTTGTGGTTGTCCTTTTCAGCATTTGCTGCTTCAATCTCAGTTATCTTCCTCTTGTTCTCTTGCCTTTTAAAATACATGAATGGCTTTGGGATGTATTTAGATGGCATCCTTCTTGGGTTATCTTTTCTTACAAGGTTTGCTTTGAATACTTTATCTCCTTTTGTGTTCCTCTCTAAATGCTTTATCCATTCCTCAGATGGATATAACTTATCAATGTCTTTGCTTATTTGGTCATGGCTTAGCCAGGCATTTAGAATTATCTCTTTGGAGTCATCACTCCAATATTCAAAATCAGGGTCTCTACTGTTTTCATCCCTTTGTTTGGCCATGAATTCCTCAGTGAGCAACACATGCTCTCTTTCTCTTTTCTTTGCCAATCTCTCATTTTGTGCTATTGCCTCTTGATGAGGGAAATCTCAGTCTTCTGCCATATTAACATCTAGGATATGAAGATTCAGAGTTATCCTTGTACCTTGTAGGACTTTCAGTGTGAGGTCAGAATTGATGACTGCATTTGTATCCTCCCCCTTTCTGGCTTCTTCATAGATTTGTTGATGGAGGTCTTGCTTAGCTGTTGTTATTGTGCCAGAGAGAGTTTGGAATACATTCTCAAAGTCAGCTTGAAGCGCGTCTTTTAACTTGCCTACTTCTTCATTCAGATGAGAAGAGGTGGCTCTTGCAGCAATGGATTGAGAGACAATTGTAATTTCTGCTCTCAGCTCTTCCTTGTACCTGTCAGCTTCTTCATTTAACTGCATAGCAGTTGAATAGGCATACTCTTGAAGATGATTGGTTGACTTCTCTATCACCTCATCTGTCTTACTTACATAATTCTTGACATATCTCATGTCCTGTTTATCTGTCATTATCAGGAATATTTCTTATTCTTTCTTCAAGATTGAAGATAACTGTGTCAATCTGATCTTGTAAATTCTGAGGTGATGGTCTTGTGTCCACATCAACATCATTGATTTTTGTAATGTCAATGGGGGATGGTTCTTGTTGATGTTCCCCCTCAGCTGAGTCACTCATTTGTCCTTGAGGAACTATGGTCCACATTATTCAAATGTCAGAAGTGACAATCTAATTGATTGGTTATGATCTACTAATTTAATGAGAGGGATGAGTTTTCAAAGAGTAGTTACCAGGTGGTATATTTGTGTCTAGCTGCTGTGGATGGAGAATGTCATCCTTTGGAGCTTCTTGGCAAGAGGGCTTTGGGAGTTATTACCACCATCATTATATTTATCTGAGGTGTCAGACTCAGAACTTGACAGTACCAGCCTGGTTTTCTTAGAGGATTTGGTAGTTAGTTTCTCTTTTCCTTTAGCCTCAGTGGCCTGACTCATTGGAAGGACCCTGGTGAATCTGTCCAATGTTTTGATATCCATTCTTTTTAGATAGTGAAGGCTTGATCCTTTGGAGTTGTTGAACTTGTCTGGGTAAGATTGGATGAGATACAGGGATAAGATTCTTCCCAAATTAGGAGCTTGCAAACATTCCTTCAACCTTTGAAAGATCACCACTCCCCAGGAGGTTTGTTTTTTTCAGAATTATCCTAGTCATGAGGTCAAATATGTACTGGGATATAGTATCATGTGAACCAGGTTTGCATAGGATAGCTTTTCCCACAACGTCTGATAATAACTTCCCCCTCTGATTGAAGAATTTCCTCTTTAATGATCCAGTCTTGGCATCATTATATTCTGTCCATTTCAATGCTTTCAGCTTATCTTTCTCAGAGATTTCTTCTTCCTCACTTGATTTGCAGGAAGGAAGATGAAGGACTTTCTCTATCTTGGCCGGGGTTACTTTTATCCTCTCTTCTCCTATCTTGGATTTGATGGATGATTTGGAGGAGGATATCTTGACATTACTAAACCATTCCAGAACTTCAATTCTGAGAATGGGGCTTGTTTCAGAGAGAAGAAATTCTAATCCTTGGTCTTCAAGGAGTGAATCACTCCCTTGATGTCTTCAGAAGCATGGGCAAAGCCATTTCTGATATTCGCATAGCCTTCAAGAAGGTCTTTAGAACTTTTGGGAGTCATTGTTATTGTAGACGAATGCGCTGGGATGGAAGAGAAGGTGATTCATCTCGGCGGCTGGAAGAGAAGGGTCGTGTGCCTTTCACTAAGCAGATTTGCTTTTTATATGGCTTGAGACTTAGGTAAAATTAAACCTAGTAATTAGATTTAATTGCTCTTATAATTGTTAGTGTAAGTGGGTCAACTGGGGTTTCACTTAGACAATTTATAATGACTCCAACCCGTCTCAGCGGAACCGCTGGGACGGTGACCTATCCGCTGGGACAGAACACTATCAGTCGCGGGGACAGATTTAGTCGTCTCAGCGGTTTAGCTGAGACTTTTCCCAGCTGTCTCAGCGGCTCAGCTGAAACAGATTGTTCTGTTTAAGCTGAACTTACTACTTTAAAATCATTAGAGATAGGATTACTTGAAGGCCTAATCATGTCACTCATAGGGTTGATGTGTCAACACTTTAAGTTATATCAAGTCAAGCAGTATATCATACATGATTGAAAGAATGAAGTGTGTTATACTATTCTACATTTAACATTCCTAGTTCAATTTTGAAAGCATTAAACTTGGCCTCATCCAATGGCTAAGTGAAGATATCACCCACTTGATTGTTAGTGAGGACAAATTCAAGGCAGATATCTTGAGATTCTGCATGTTCTCTTATAAAATGATATCTTATCTCTATATGCTTAGTCCTGCTGTGAGAGACAGGATTCTTAGCAATAGAGATAGCACTGGATGAGTCACAATAAAGAGGAGAGTTACTTACCTTGAGGTTGTAGTCCTCTAGCTGGTGTTGAATCCACAATAGTTGTGCACAACAGCTCCCTGCAGCAATGTATTCAGACTCAGCAGTGGAGATAGCCACACTTGTCTGCTTTTTGCTACTCCATGATATCAACCTTCTTCCTAGGAACTGACAAGTGTCACTTGTGCTTTTTCTGTCTTCTTTGCAGCCTGCAAAATCTGCATCTGAAAATCTTGTTAGTTCAAAATCATTGTTTTTAGGGTACCAAAGGCCAAGATGTAGAATGCCTTTAAGGTATCTCAATATCCTCTAAGTCGGTGGACATATACTTGAAGAGATCGGCCTCATGGCCGCTGAGCTTGGGGGCGGTAGGTGGGCTCATCCCGCTGGACGGGCGAGAAGGGGACGTTGCCGAAGGGTCCCTTGACGAACACAAACTTTTGTGCCCAGTAATGGCCTTTGTTCACCGTCTCATGAACTTTGGCGTGCTGGCTCGCAAAGAAGGTCGTTCCATACTTGTTCGCGCGAAAGGAGAACAACTTGCGGAAGACCGGCAAGCTGAACTTAACGCGCTCTTCGCGCAGGTAGCACGCGAACCCCACCATGACCGTGACGGAGTTCGGGGTCATCTGGTCGGGGATGACGCCGTAGTATTTCAGCAGCAGGAGGATTCGCATGAAGTAATTAGAAAGAAATCTTGAGCTAACGTGAGAAAGAAATGTGAAGGGAAGGGTAGCGAGCACATACCTAGCTGATCTCCGGCCCAAGGGAAGCCGCAGGCCCACGTCGAAGTGGGCCTTCGAGATGGCGAGCTCATCCGTGTGGAGGTCATTGATGGACTCGGTCTTCGTCGGATGGCGGGCAGATAACGTCGGCGAGATATAGTTGGACACCACCGAATGGTACTCGCTCTCGGTGAGCGAGCGCGCGAAGGAGTGGTCGCAGAACGTGAACGTGCACTTAGCCCGACCTTCGGTGTCGCCATCACCACCTATGGCTGCTAAGACAAAAGCATGCGAGAACGAGAAGGCGAGAGCTCGCGAGAATGAAAGCAAGAGGTTGAGAAAATTAAAAGCGCTGGTTGACTATTGATGACAGACCTATTTATAAAGAAATTAAAGTCGGGAGGGGGGAGGAATCGAGGCGTCAGGGGTGCGGATAGACGAATCCCGCCGCGATGCGCCTCGGTACTTGAACCTGACCAGTCCCAGAGAACTCATCGCGATGCAGCAGGGACAGATCGTTGTCAGGTGAAGCAAGTCCCGGCAAGTCGCGAGAGAGGGGAGTTGAATAAAAAGGATTAGCGAATACAGTAGAAAGCAACAATATAGAGCGAGTAACAATGAAAGAAAAATCCCACGATTATTCAGGAGGCATCAAAGTGATATCATAGTTTGCAAGTTCACAGAAAATAAAAGAAATAATTTACAGTCGTTTCTTTGAGTTCGTCAGGCGAGTGCGAGGGGATTTAATAGAAGATCCACCTCCATCGACCTCGCCCTCGCACCCCCGAGCACGGCGGTACGTGCGGATAGTGATACGCACGGACATCACGGAGCTTGCAGCAGCAGCCGGACTTGGTCCTCCGCCGGCGAAAGGTGCACCCCGGGGGAGGTGTCCTCGTGGTGGGCATCAGTTTATAGCTCGGCGAGAACTTGGGCCAGTTCATCTTCAATCGCGGCGAACCGCTCCTCGCATGCCGGTCTGTCCCCGTGCGCCTGGTCATATAGCTCTCGCAGCATGAGCCCCTGCTTTTGGAGCATGTCAACAACTCGCCGCTTCATCGCCTCAGGGTCCCGGGGATCACCGAGGAAGTAAGCAATTTTGTCCGACGAAGGCGGGGGGGGGGGGGGGGACATCTCCTCCTCGCCAAACTCCAGCTCGACGGAGGACTCCTGAATGCCTGCAAGAAGAAAATTAGTGAACAGGGCAATAAATAATTTGATAATTACAGGCGACCAACCTGACGAGGCCGCGGGAGCTTTACCGGGTCGTTGGTGAAAGCAGCTCAGTTTTCCCTGGAAGGCCTCGGAATACCTCAGCGTGACTAATTTCCCCAGGCTCGGGACGTGGTGGAGGTGGCTCGCAGTCCCAACATCGGCGGGAAGCGAGCTCCCGGGGACCGGATGGCCCAGAAGGAGGAACTCGGGGACGTAGACTGACACGTCCGGTGAGGGCTGCGAGCCCGACGGGGGTAGCGAATCAGGCGAGGGCTGCGAGCCCGGCGGAGGCCGCGAGCCCGACGAAGGCTGCGGTCCCGGCAAAGGTGTTGGGTATTGTAGCCACAATTACCTTGATTTGAAGAAGTGTTCCTTTGAACTAAGTTGAATTGAGTTGTATTTGATTATGCACTTTAGCTGTGTTGTGACAGGTCATTCCACTCTAGGTACAAACCAATGTCAGTTTTCAATGAGTCGTCAAACACAGGCTTGTGCAATGTAATCCCTCATTGTATAGACCAAAGTGTTGGCTCATGTGAGATCTCTCTATTGGGATGTACCTCATTTCCTAAGTGCAAGAGAAGGAGGACTGGAGCTGATGGTGGACTTTTCATAGAAAGGGATTTTTTCCCAAGTAAAATTCGGTTATATCATTCAGGAACAAATAGTCGAATTCAACTATATAGTTGGGATGGATATAATCGAATTCGGTGAATCATAGTTCGAATTTCCTTGAAGAATTAGAATAACCGAATTCGGTTATTGCAATTCGGTTATATCATTTAACCGAATTCGATTCGGTTATTGCCATTCGGTTATACCATTTAACCGAATCGGTCTGCAGTAATTCTTCCGGTTCGTTTTTGAATGCGCGTTTCTTAGGGCTTCTCCTATGTTCAGTACACGTGGAATTAGATCCGTATTTCGCGCATATGACCGTTGTAGAAGACCGTATAAATACTCTTGATGTATTTCCGTTTAGCCAGAATGGAATCGAATCTGATCTTATCTAATTAATCTGAATCGCGAATCAAACAGAAAGAATCGCAAGTCTCGACCGATCTCTCTCGCGCTCAAGTTTCGTCTCCGACAAAGTTGTGATTCGTGATTCGTCTTCTACAGATTCAAGCATCTCAGATCCAGTAAAGAATCGCTCAAGATTTCTTCGTTCTTCCTCTAAAAGTATTGAGATTCTTTGTCAAGAAGAAGAAATCTATTTCTCAAGATCTGAAGAAAAACTTCATCTGAAGTTTAAGAAGATTGTTTCAAATCTACGTTGTGTTGTAATAAACAATTTTATAAAGTTTGTAGGAAGCTTGCTTCCGAGTGTTGTGTAGATCCTTGTTTAAGGATTGAGTTGTAGGAGTTGTTTTTTACTCCGAGTTGTAGGAGTGGCGCACTCCGAGTTGTAGGAGTTCTTACTCCGAGGTGTAAGATTATTCTTAATCCGAGATCAGTGAAGTAGCCTAGTCTAGCCGGTCGTGCTAGATAGGTGAGGTGGAAAGTGGACTACCCAAGATCGGGGAACCACTATAATTCTCTGTGTTGTGTTGTGCTCTTTTGGATTCTGTGTGCTTTTATTTCTAAGTTTTTTTTTATTCCGCGAAAAGACATAGAATCCACCTATTCACCCCCCTCTAGGTGATTTAGGTCGCAACTAGATACTTTCAATTGGTATCAGAGCGAGGTTGTTCGCTATAAGGTTAACACCTTGAACAAGATCTTTAAATCTAGTTGCAAGAGCAAGTTTGTCTGAAATGGAAAAATCCAAGGATTCTCTCAAGATGCTCGTCTGTTCTAAGGAGAACTTCCCTATGTGGAAGGAAAGAATGAAGTTCTACATGGAAGCCACCGACCCAAGAATTTTTCAGATAGTAGAGGAAGGTCCCCATGTTCCTATGAAGCCATCGTCTATAAATTCAGCTATTATGATTCCCAAGAAAATGTTGGAGCTAGACAAAGATGAGATTGCCCTCGTCATCTTGGACAAGAAGGCAAAGAACATTATTGCTGGTGCAGTGGACGATTCAATGCTACAAAATCTTATACACTGCAAGTCTGCCAAGGAAATGTGGGACTCCATAGTTGTTCTTATGGAAGGAACCGAAGAAGTAAGGGATGATCGAAGATCATTGCTGAATCAAGAATATGAAGCATTCAAGCAAGATCCAAGAGATTCCATTTCTGATACTTATGAGAAGTTCTTTAAGATCGTCAATGGTCTTAAGAACTATGATCGGGAATTCACCGTTGGAGAACTAAATGACAAGTTCTTGAGATCCCTAACGAAAGAATGGGATACCAAGGCTATTGCTATCCGGGAATTCGGAAAGTTGGCTACGATGGAGCCACAAATTCTGTTTGGCAAGCTCTTATCACATGAGCTCAAGCTGAGTATTAGAAAAGCTGAAGAAGAGGGATGCTCCACCTCTGGAAGAGAGAAGACCGTGGCACTGAAGGCCAAAGAATCAAGAAGACATAAGGCCTCGTCTTCTGTCAGAAGAAAATCCTCAGATGAAGATGATGAATCAGATGCTTGCCCCTCAAGCTCTGATATGTCTGATGGAGAGTTCTCTTCTCTCTCCAAGCAATTCAAGAGATTGCTCAGAAAAAGAAGCCAGAGGAAAAGTCAATCCTCATCAGATCATAGAAGATCAAGGGGTGATGATGAACATCACAAGAAGGAACACAACAACGACAGGTATAAATCTAAACCAAATAAATATATTTCGACTGATATTATTTGTTTTTGTTGTAATAAGCCAGGACATTTAAGCTCGGAATGTCCATACAAGAAGAAATCCTTCAAGAATAAGAGGAAAGAAGAAAAGAGCTTCTTGGCAAAGGAGTCCAAGACTCTTAGTGACAGTGACTCAGGGAAGTCAAGCTCAGATGAAGAAGCCTATTTTGGGCTTATGGCACATTCAGATGAGGAAGGAAGTGTCTCCTCATACAAAGGGAAGGTAAACTCGCACACTCCTCTTTCTGCATCTGAAACTTATTCCGTTGAAAATGAAGGCTATTCTTCAAAGGAAGACTTAGATCTAATGGTTCAGTATAAAGCTATGTTGGAGGGATTTGACAAATGCCGCAAGGTAGTCAAATCTCAAGCACATGAGATTGCATCTCTCAAGATGGTGGAATCAGCTTTGAGGGAGGAAATTAAACAATTGACTCCTCTCAAAGATGAAATCCAACCCTTAAAAGATGAAATTAAAAGCTCCGCTGAATTATTAAATCTTAAGGAGAAGTTTATCAATGATTTAGAAGAAAAGTTAGTGGTGGAAAGGAAGATAGTTGAAAGCTTCTCCAAACCAAAAACTATCCTTCCAATCATTGAAAGATTTTCTGCTCCTGCGAAGGTTAGTGGTCTTGGTCATAAGGCTGAAAGTAGTAAGGCTGCTAAGAAAAGAGTTGTTAAAGGTAAGGGCAAGGTTGACCAAAATCAAACCCGTCCCCGATGCTTCGAAACAACTGCTTTCAAGGGACCATATGAAGAAGTAATCCCCAAGGATTATGGTTCATTTGTACATGGATCAGTTATTAAGAAAGCACCAAAGATTAAATCAATTGTTGCTAAATCTCATGAAGAGAAGAAGGAGTCATGTGTGTGTTGCAACCACGAGACTTCTACTTCTAAGAATATTGCTCCTGCTAAACTCCCCGTTCAAAAGTTAAAACAGGAAAACAAGAGAAGATACAATCGATTTGATTGTTGGTGTTGTGGCAAGATTGGTCACTTCGCCATAGATTGTTGGTTTAACCCCAGAAATGTCAAGACTCCACAGGTTAACAATGTAAGAATGACCCCTTGCAATGTTAACACTCCGAGTGGTGTTAATCTAACCAGGAACCTAGGACCCAAATCCTTTTGGGTTCCTAAGGGTAATTAATATGTGATTGCAGGTACGTCCAAAGGCCAACCAAAACTCTAATCAGGCATTTGGACAATGAATGTTCTTGGTACATGACCAGAACAAGAAGTATATAGCAAGGAAGTTATAAACTTAAGGAATTCAGTCCAGGCACTGAAATTCTAAGGGGGAGATAAGGCTAAGGGGGAGAAAAGATTGAGGGGGATCTGATTCAATACTCTCAAAGTTGTCTCCCAAATTATGCCTCCTATGCAGTTGCTGAGGGGGAGCTTTGATCTCTCATGCTTTTCCTTCCCTATCTGAAGCAGTCAGAAAGGGGGAGAGGAATTGTAAGGGGGAAAGAAGTTGAAAGAGAAAGTTGAAAGGGAGAGAAAGTTGAAAAAGTTAAGTTTTTAACTCTCCTTATCTATTTGATATATATTTATTTAAGTGCAATTCAACTCAGTACATAGGTTCTGACTTCTTCAAATAGGGGGAGATTGTTGGGTATTGTAGCCACAATTACCTTGATTTGAAGAAGTGTTCCTTTGAACTAAGTTGAATTGAGTTGTATTTGATTATGCACTTTAGCTGTGTTGTGACAGGTCATTCCACTCTAGGTACAAACCAATGTCAGTTTTCAATGAGTCGTCAAACACAGGCTTGTGCAATGTAATCCCTCATTGTATAGACCAAAGTGTTGGCTCATGTGAGATCTCTCTATTGGGATGTACCTCATTTCCTAAGTGCAAGAGAAGGAGGACTGGAGCTGATGGTGGACTTTTCATAGAAAGGGATTTTTTCCCAAGTAAAATTCGGTTATATCATTCAGGAACAAATAGTCGAATTCGACTATATAGTTGGGATGGATATAATCGAATTCGGTGAATCATAGGTCGAATTTCCTTGAAGAATTAGAATAACCGAATTCGGTTATTGCAATTCGGTTATATCATTTAACCGAATTCGATTCGGTTATTGCCATTCGGTTATACCATTTAACCGAATCGGTCTGCAGTAATTCTTCCGGTTCGTTTTTGAATGCGCGTTTCTTAGGGCTTCTCCTATGTTCAGTACACGTGGAATTAGATCCGTATTTCGCGCATATGACCGTTGTAGAAGACCGTATAAATACTCTTGATGTATTTTCGTTTAGCCAGAATGGAATCGAATCTGATCTTATCTAATTAATCTGAATCGCGAATCAAACAGAAAGAATCGCAAGTCTCGACCGATCTCTCTCGCGCTCAAGTTTCGTCTCCGACAAAGTTGTGATTCGTGATTCGTCTTCTACATATTCAAGCATCTCAGATCCAGTAAAGAATCGCTCAAGATTTCTTCGTTCTTCCTCTAAAAGTATTGAGATTCTTTGTCAAGAAGAAGAAATCTATTTCTCAAGATCTGAAGAAAAACTTCATCTGAAGTTTAAGAAGATTGTTTCAAATCTACGTTGTGTTGTAATAAACAATTTTATAAAGTTTGTAGGAAGCTTGCTTCCGAGTGTTGTGTAGATCCTTGTTTAAGGATTGAGTTGTAGGAGTTGTTTTTTACTCCGAGTTGTAGGAGTGGCGCACTCCGAGTTATAGGAGTTCTTACTCCGAGGTGTAAGATTATTCTTAATCCGAGATCAGTGAAGTAGCCTAGTCTAGCCGGTCGTGCTAGATAGGTGAGGTGGAAAGTGGACTACCCAAGATCAGGGAACCACTATAATTCTCTGTGTTGTGCTGTGCTCTTTTGGATTCTGTGTGCTTTTATTTCTAAGTTTTTTTTTTATTCCGCGAAAAGACATAGAATCCACCTATTCACCCCCCTCTAGGTGATTTAGGTCGCAACTAGATACTTTCAATTGGTATCAGAGCGAGGTTGTTCGCTATAAGGTTAACACCTTGAACAAGATCTTTAAATCTAGTTGCAAGAGCAAGTTTGTCTGAAATGGAAAAATCCAAGGATTCTCTCAAGATGCTCGTCTGTTCTAAGGAGAACTTCCCTATGTGGAAGGAAAGAATGAAGTTCTACATGGAAGCCACCGACCCAAGAATTTTTCAGATAGTAGAGGAAGGTCCCCATGTTCCTATGAAGCCATCGTCTATAAATTCAGCTATTATGATTCCCAAGAAAATGTTGGAGCTAGACAAAGATGAGATTGCCCTCGTCATCTTGGACAAGAAGGCAAAGAACATTATTGCTGGTGCAGTGGACGATTCAATGCTACAAAATCTTATACACTGCAAGTCTGCCAAGGAAATGTGGGACTCCATAGTTGTTCTTATGGAAGGAACCGAAGAAGTAAGGGATGATCGAAGATCATTGCTGAATCAAGAATATGAAGCATTCAAGCAAGATCCAAGAGATTCCATTTCTGATACTTATGAGAAGTTCTTTAAGATCGTCAATGGTCTTAAGAACTATGATCGGGAATTCACCGTTGGAGAACTAAATGACAAGTTCTTGAGATCCCTAACGAAAGAATGGGATACCAAGGCTATTGCTATCCGGGAATTCGGAAAGTTGGCTACGATGGAGCCACAAATTCTGTTTGGCAAGCTCTTATCACATGAGCTCAAGCTGAGTATTAGAAAAGCTGAAGAAGAGGGATGCTCCACCTCTGGAAGAGAGAAGACCGTGGCACTGAAGGCCAAAGAATCAAGAAGACATAAGGCCTCGTCTTCTGTCAGAAGAAAATCCTCAGATGAAGATGATGAATCAGATGCTTGCCCCTCAAGCTCTGATATGTCTGATGGAGAGTTCTCTTCTCTCTCCAAGCAATTCAAGAGATTGCTCAGAAAAAGAAGCCAGAGGAAAAGTCAATCTTCATCAGATCATAGAAGATCAAGGGGTGATGATGAACATCACAAGAAGGAACACAACAACGACAGGTATAAATCTAAACCAAATAAATATATTTCGACTGATATTATTTGTTTTTGTTGTAATAAGCCAGGACATTTAAGCACGGAATGTCCATACAAGAAGAAATCCTTCAAGAATAAGAGGAAAGAAGAAAAGAGCTTCTTGGCAAAGGAGTCCAAGACTCTTAGTGACAGTGACTCAGGGAAGTCAAGCTCAGATGAAGAAGCCTATTTTGGGCTTATGGCACATTCAGATGAGGAAGGAAGTGTCTCCTCATACAAAGGGAAGGTAAACTCGCACACTCCTCTTTCTGCATCTGAAACTGATTCCGTTGAAAATGAAGGCTATTCTTCAAAGGAAGACTTAGATCTAATGGTTCAGTATAAAGCTATGTTGGAGGGATTTGACAAATGCCGCAAGGTAGTCAAATCTCAAGCACATGAGATTGCATCTCTCAAGATGGTGGAATCAGCTTTGAGGGAGGAAATTAAACAATTGACTCCTCTCAAAGATGAAATCCAACCCTTAAAAGATGAAATTAAAAGCTCCGCTGAATTATTAAATCTTAAGGAGAAGTTTATCAATGATTTAGAAGAAAAGTTAGTGGTGGAAAGGAAGATAGTTGAAAGCTTCTCCAAACCAAAAACTATCCTTCCAATCATTGAAAGATTTTCTGCTCCTGCGAAGGTTAGTGGTCTTGGTCATAAGGCTGAAAGTAGTAAGGCTGCTAAGAAAAGAGTTGTTAAAGGTAAGGGCAAGGTTGACCAAAATCAAACCCGTCCCCGATGCTTCGAAACAACTGCTTTCAAGGGACCATATGAAGAAGTAATCCCCAAGGATTATGGTTCATTTGTACATGGATCAGTTATTAAGAAAGCACCAAAGATTAAATCAATTGTTGCTAAATCTCATGAAGAGAAGAAGGAGTCATGTGTGTGTTGCAACCACGAGACTTCTACTTCTAAGAATATTGCTCCTGCTAAACTCCCCGTTCAAAAGTTAAAACAGGAAAACAAGAGAAGATACAATCGATTTGATTGTTGGTGTTGTGGCAAGATTGGTCACTTCGCCATAGATTGTTGGTTTAACCCCAGAAATGTCAAGACTCCACGGGTTAACAATGTAAGAATGACCCCTTGCAATGTTAACACTCCGAGTGGTGTTAATCTAACCAGGAACCTAGGACCCAAATCCTTTTGGGTTCCTAAGGGTAATTAATATGTGATTGCAGGTACGTCCAAAGGCCAACCAAAACTCTAATCAGGCATTTGGACAATGAATGTTCTTGGTACATGACCAGAACAAGAAGTATATAGCAAGGAAGTTATAAACTTAAGGAATTCAGTCCAGGCACTGAAATTCTAAGGGGGAGATAAGGCTAAGGGGGAGAAAAGATTGAGGGGGATCTGATTCAATACTCTCAAAGTTGTCTCCCAAATTATGCCTCCTATGCAGTTGCTGAGGGGGAGCTTTGATCTCTCATGCTTTTCCTTCCCTATCTGAAGCAGTCAGAAAGGGGGAGAGGAATTGTAAGGGGGAAAGAAGTTGAAAGAGAAAGTTGAAAGGGAGAGAAAGTTGAAAAAGTTAAGTTTTTAACTCTCCTTATCTATTTGATATATATTTATTTAAGTGCAATTCAACTCAGTACATAGGTTCTGACTTCTTCAAATAGGGGGAGATTGTTGGGTATTGTAGCCACAATTACCTTGATTTGAAGAAGTGTTCCTTTGAACTAAGTTGAATTGAGTTGTATTTGATTATGCACTTTAGCTGTGTTGTGACAGGTCATTCCACTCTAGGTACAAACCAATGTCAGTTTTCAATGAGTCGTCAAACACAGGCTTGTGCAATGTAATCCCTCATTGTATAGACCAAAGTGTTGGCTCATGTGAGATCTCTCTATTGGGATGTACCTCATTTCCTAAGTGCAAGAGAAGGAGGACTGGAGCTGATGGTGGACTTTTCATAGAAAGGGATTTTTTCCCAAGTAAAATTCGGTTATATCATTCAGGAACAAATAGTCGAATTCGACTATATAGTTGGGATGGATATAATCGAATTCGGTGAATCATAGGTCGAATTTCCTTGAAGAATTAGAATAACCGAATTCGGTTATTGCAATTCGGTTATATCATTTAACCGAATTCGATTCGGTTATTGCCATTCGGTTATACCATTTAACCGAATCGGTCTGCAGTAATTCTTCCGGTTCGTTTTTGAATGCGCGTTTCTTAGGGCTTCTCCTATGTTCAGTACACGTGGAATTAGATCCGTATTTCGCGCATATGACCGTTGTAGAAGACCGTATAAATACTCTTGATGTATTTTCGTTTAGCCAGAATGGAATCGAATCTGATCTTATCTAATTAATCTGAATCGCGAATCAAACAGAAAGAATCGCAAGTCTCGACCGATCTCTCTCGCGCTCAAGTTTTGTCTCCGACAAAGTTGTGATTCGTGATTCGTCTTCTACATATTCAAGCATCTCAGATCCAGTAAAGAATCGCTCAAGATTTCTTCGTTCTTCCTCTAAAAGTATTGAGATTCTTTGTCAAGAAGAAGAAATCTATTTCTCAAGATCTGAAGAAAAACTTCATCTGAAGTTTAAGAAGATTGTTTCAAATCTACGTTGTGTTGTAATAAACAATTTTATAAAGTTTGTAGGAAGCTTGCTTCCGAGTGTTGTGTAGATCCTTGTTTAAGGATTGAGTTGTAGGAGTTGTTTTTTACTCCGAGTTGTAGGAGTGGCGCACTCCGAGTTATAGGAGTTCTTACTCCGAGGTGTAAGATTATTCTTAATCCGAGATCAGTGAAGTAGCCTAGTCTAGCCGGTCGTGCTAGATAGGTGAGGTGGAAAGTGGACTACCCAAGATCAGGGAACCACTATAATTCTCTGTGTTGTGCTGTGCTCTTTTGGATTCTGTGTGCTTTTATTTCTAAGTTTTTTTTTTATTCCGCGAAAAGACATAGAATCCACCTATTCACCCCCCTCTAGGTGATTTAGGTCGCAACTAGATACTTTCAAAAGGCAACGAGCCCGGAGGGAGCGGAGATACCAGAGGGGGCGATGAACCAGGTGGGGTGGCGTCCCTCCTGAAAGTCACGAGGAGGTTCTCTGCCAAGAGTACAAAAGGTTAGTTGGGGAATTCCCGAAGGAGACAATATCGGAATCTTACCATGCTGCGGCGAGGGGCAGAGGTCAATGGCATCCGTGTCGACAGGCGCGGAACCGTTTCCTCCAGGAGAGGGGAGGAGAGTATCGTCTGGAGTCCCACTCGCAAGGACTCCCGCCAAAGACACGCTCTGAAGTTTAAAAATGTCAGCACAAAGGTAGGGGAAAAAGTCATGCGAATCCAAGTACCTGTCCGACAAGTGCGGGATCATGCAGCATGTCCCGAAGGGAGGACCCAGTCATCCCAAAGCATTGCCTCACCACCTGCGCCCTCTTCAGGACAGGGGGAGGCGGAGCCTGCCGAGCGCCCCAAGGGACGAGCCGTTTAGTGACAGATTCCCCCTCGCGCGAGACGCTGCCAAGCAGGCTTGAGCTTCTTCCGAGAGGGGCATCTTCATCAAAGAAAGTCGTGAGTAGTGAAGGAAAGGAATGGAGGAAAGGGTCCCCCATCACCCAGAGACGTTGATATTTATAGCGCTAGGGGTGGGACCCACCAAAGATTCATGCTAGCTCACCCTCGTCCGGCGAACACGGAGGGTTGGATGTTTCTTCATGAGCTTAGCATAATCTCGCGAAGAGCGGTGATTGTGTACAACCCAGTGTTCACCGACTCGCAGAGGAGTCAATTACAGGAAATTCAGGGAGTGTTCGCAAACTCGCGTCGAGTACCTTGCCAGGGCTGGGCGAGGCAAACCAGGGATCTCGCTCGCGAGTAGCGAGTGACGACAACAGAGTCGGTCCGGCGAGGCGAGTGGGGGCGTACCCCTACTCGCAAGAGGAGGTCTCGCGGGCTCCAGCTCGCAAGAGGGCTAGCGAGTGGCGCCTTCATGGGCCACTCGCCCAGCAGGGGGAGCAGGTGAATTTACCCTGACACCCCTGGTAGGCTGCCAATAGCCCTCCAGAACAACGGAGTTTGGTTGTTCGCAGACCAATTTGGAGTGCGCATAACAAAACCAAAAGGCGGAATCCCGCTATTAGCAGACCAGTTCAGAAAGGCTATAAATTGACCCTTTGGGGATTCTTGGGATGGCAGGCTAGATTTTTGCTTCTCCTCAAGGTCTCTTTGGTTAGTTCCCTCAGCTCTCCAAGGTGGCCGACTACAGTCTTGGCTTGGGAGGGGAAGCACTCAAAAGATCTTCCGAGTGTGTGGTGGGACATCCACACTGTTGCCAAGGGTCGTGTCTTTCATTCTAAGTCTTCAGTCAGATTCCTCCGTGGGCTCAGTAAGTGCTTGCTGCCCCACTTTACAAGGGTCCGAACTCCTCGTTGTGCCGAATACCGGCTCCAACAGAAGTGATTCGATCAAAGAAGGGAATATTTATGTATCAACGAAAGTATGTGCGTGATCTTCTTCAGGAAACCGACAAATTAGGGACCAGACCTGCTGAGTCTCCTATTGATCTGAATTGTCACCTTAGTAGTTCAGGAGGAGAGCCTATTACAGATATTGGCTCTTATCAGCGTTTGGTTTGTAAATTTTTGTATCTCTCTCTCACTCGTCCTGACATATCTTATGTTGTTAGCATCATCAGTCAATTTATGCACGCTCTTTGAACTACTCACCAAGAGGCTGCATATAGAATTCTCAGATATTTGAAGACCTGTTCTGGGAAAGGAATTCAAGTTAGACTCGACAGACATTTTTGTGTTGAAGTGTTTACTGATGCTGATTGGGTTGGGTCTATTGATGATCGTTGATATACCACTAGGTATTGCACTTATGTCGGGGGTAATCTTGTTACGTGGTGAAGTAAGAAACAATCTATTGTATCAAGGTCTAGTCTTGAAGCTGAGTATCGAGTCATTGCCCAAGCTGTTTGTGAAGGTACTTAGATTGTCGTCCTATGTCTGAAATGGGTTTGGATCCCGATCTTCTGGTTCGTCACTATACTGACAATCAGGTTTAAATTAGTATTGCTCGTGATCCTGTTCAACATGACCGTACCAAACACATTGAGATCGATCGACACTTCATCAGGGAAAAGATTGAAACTAAAAGTATAAGTATAGTTTTTGTTCCTTCTGTGGAACAACTCGCAGATATTTTCACCAAAGGTCTTGCCGGACAAAAGTTTCACGGACTTCTCGACAAACTTGGTATGGTGGATCCCTTCTCCATACAAAGTTGGCAAAAATCATAAATCAGTCCCTAAAGTCCTTTATCTTTATGAAATAGGTCCCTATAGTTATAAAAGTAGGAAAACAGTCCCCAACTTTATTGAAAACCTGAAATTGGTCCTACTTAACGGAATCTCCTAACGGAATGCAATTTAATTGGTATTAAATCGGTTCAAAAATTAATAAAATAGCGCAGTTTTTAAAAAAACATCATTCTAAGAAACTGTTGCCCAGTTTTTAAAAAAAACATCATTCTAAGAAACTGTTGCCGTCAAACTTAAATTTGAGTTTATAGATTTGGATGCTTTGATGAAATTTCATATGATTCATTATTTATATGTATAAAGTTTTAAGTATGAACGTATGATGGATGAAGTTTGTATATATCAGAAGCAGAAATTCTTCAATTAGACTGCACCAGAACTTGCATTATCAGTTGTTCCATTTTCAAAATGCATACATCAGAACTTCCAATGGGATTCCAGAATTGGCCCATATATAATACACAAACAGAAAATCAAGATCGCAAGAACGTGTGACAAAAAGTAAACATCGAAGTGTTATGTGCTCGACTCATCAATCTTCTTTGCAATTTTAGGATTCACCTCACCAACTTGTTTCTCAATTCTTTGTCTAATGTTAGCCCACCTACACATTAAATATACTCGAATATCCTCAAGCATTGTAAGTATCCTGGTTCTTCATTGGCGCTGCATATATTTGCCAATTACATCCAGGCTTGCATTTGTACCTGATTCTTCTATTATCATTTTTCATTAGTTTCAAACCTACACCCATATGAATTGAGTAGGTTGTGACTACATCCTTAAAATGATCTTTTGATTTAAAAACTAGTCCAGGTTCCCATTTCATTTCTTTCATATCCTTCAACATTGTAAAAATAGGTTGTCGCGGATTTTTACTAACGGAAGGACCACCTTCATCATCACTACTAAGTGATTCAATGGAATCACTTACATATTCCTCATCACTTATACCCTTTAGAGTGACTGATGACTCCTTGAAACCATGACTATGGCCTAAAGTATCAATACTAGTATCCCCATCATCGAACAATTCTTCTTCATTCTCAAACTGGATGTCTAGGGCGCTATCTTCAGTATCATTGTCAATATTTTTAAAAACTTCGTCGTTTGATTCCATAGTGACTACAATCAAATTTTTAAACCCTAAACTTAGAAAAAAATGCCTAATAAATTAGCAAAAAAACAAAATGGAAAACTAAAAAAAATATAAGGCAGCTGCTAGAGCAAAAACAGTAGAAAAATGGGGAGAAAAGATATACCTTGAAGGCCCGGGGAGGAGGAGTTCGGGGAGGAGGAGTTCGCCGAATGAAAGTCGAAGAGAGGAGCAGACATTCTAAATGTCGGGGAGGGGTAGCGCGTCGCTTGTCTTGGAAGATCGCCGGAGAAGAAAGGAAGAGTAGCGCGTCGCCGGTGGGGTTTGGCGTCGCCGGTGAGGTTTGGCGTCGCCGGTGGGGTTTGGCGTCGCCGGTGGGGTTTGGCGTCGCCGGTGGGGTTTGGCTTGGGGCGGAAGTTCAGCGGACGGGATTTGGTTTGGGGCGGAAGTTCAGCGGACGGGAGATTGTTTAGGAAGGAAAGATCCAAATAATTAATGCAGAATAATAGAAAGAGGTTACTTTTAAAATAAAATTTAACAAAATTACTATCTTGGCCTTTATTATGAAACGGAAAGGTTAAATAGGACTAAAATCAGATTCTATGGAAACTTGAGGGACTAAAATCATGCAATATTAAGTTAGGGGACTGATTTCAAAATTTATGAGAACTTAAGGGACTGATCTAGTAGTTTTGCCTACAAAGTTTGATGGTGAGTGTTGGGAGTAATGATAGTTAATCCACTAGGGTGAAGAAAGTCAAATAAATCCACTAGGATTTTAAGAAGATATGATGGCATGTGAACCTTTTGTCAAACTTGCAGCCGCCCACCTTCTTTTCAAAGTCATTTTATATTCTTCTCTTTCCTCCTATAAATATGGATGTATTCCTTTTTATTATGATATGCTGAAATTTAACTCTTCAATGATGTTTATGGCTCCCATAGATCTTGGCGTTGAGAAATAATTCATTTGTGTTGGTGTAATGGCTAACATCGAGAGCTCTCATGCGATGAAAAAATTATTTGGAACATTATATATGTTGGTGCATAAATATCATTTGATTGATGTTCATCCCCTTGAGTTTAAGCTTTGGTTTCTATATGAGTTTGAGTACTTTTACATCTCATTCAAAATAAGTTCTCTTGACCTTTTTGTTGGAATATTTATCTAGTATTCCTAAGTAAATATATATTTTTCGTAACGTATTTTGAAAAATAAGTTTATTAATAAAAATTTGAAAAACAGTGAGATCAAGAAATAAAAAAAGCATAATAATATAGAGTTTAGAATCGAGTTTGGGGTAAGGCGTGTGATCACTGCCCTAAAGAAGTTGCACCACCCTCCAGCATGATTTTCAATTTGTGCTCACTCCTCTAAGGTACAACACCCGACTAGATCCCAAAAACTCGGATTTGCGGAGACTCCAGAGACGCGCAGAGCACCAGAACTCTCACTTGATGAAGTAAACGTCAAGAAAGATAAAATGAGAGAAAAGACCGATCAAGAATGAAGGAGCAAGTGCGTAAAAGTCTCTGAAAATCTCCTATATAGGAGTCTCATAAAACAACAAGGAATTAACACGTAATTAATTCCAACGATTATATTTAGTCAGTTTCATCGTGTAGAGAAAACATTGGATTTCCAACGTATATGATTAATGACGCAAAAACACGTAAAGAAGCGCGCACAAAAATCTATGCGCGATTGGTCTGGGAATATCACAGATCTCAACGTACGTCGAGAAGTCGACGTACGATAGAGATGTCGACGCACTACAACAAAATTGAGATATGACAACGTTTTTTATGCGGCGCTTTTAAAACGTTCCTATAAATTTTATATTATGTATGAAATTGGCGGTGTTTTTGATAATAAAAAACGCCGCAAAAACCTTACCTTAAATACTCAAACCGCGGCTAGGGTTCATGCTCGCGTTCCGCTACTTCCCTTCTGTCCCGTCTCTCGCAAGAATACCAAAGCACGAAACCCCAACCTGATGCCCTCGGCCCCCTCACACAAAGCTTCGGCAAACCCCTCTCTGAAAGCCATCGCGAGATCAGCCAACTGCTTCGTTTGTCGAATATCGTCAAGCCCTAATCGGTCGCCGTTTCTGTTAGTTTCTATATCATTTATCTCCAGCAAAACCCTAATAAACATCTACTTTGTTCTTACTCGTTCTTTTTTTGGGATGAAGAATGAATTATTTTTTATCTCTGGCTGTATTGCAGTACTTGTTTTGATTTTACGCTTCTCGGCGGATTTTTTTCCCCGGAACAGAGTTTTTTTTTATTTGGAGATGCGAATTTTTGGAGCTTGTTTTGTTCTTGAGATTTCCAGATTAAGGATGGATGGTGAATGCTATGTTTAACACTAAATTGGTCAGCTAACCCGTCTTTTGCTGCAATTTTATAATAAAAACGCCTCCAGACTCCTCCATCTTTCTTTGATTCCATGTTTGAACGGATATACTGATTTTGTGATTTTGTTTTCTTGGAAGGGGTTTTTTGATGCAATAAGGTCGACGCCCAGGTTCAGCAGTTGAAGGAAAGCAGCGCAGCGCAAGATTACAAATCAATCTTCCCTTTCACATCCTCGTAATGGTTTAACCAGTAATTACTTCTTCTTCCACTGATAATAGATGCTCCCAAATTTCTCTGTGAGATTTGAGGATATGACTTTGTTTTGGAACATCATAAGGGTGCAGAGGGTTCAGAAATAAGAACGCTTGCGTATGCTTCATAAACTGATGCGAGGAAGGAGATCTGGAAGCGTGAGTTATAGGATTCTAGAATAGAAACTCCTACCCTTTTCCTATTTGATGAAATGCCTCAAAGAGAAATGAATTGAGGTCATTCTCAACTCAGACCAATTTTCCTTTTACAGATGTTTTGGATACTTGCATCGACTAAAAGATGGAGTTTACTCAATGGAAGAGCAAACTAAAGTTGTAGATCTCGATGAGAACTACAATTTTCGTGTTGAACACTTTTCCTAAAAATGCATGTACAAGACATATTTTCAAAAGGCGCGTAATAACTCAAAGAAATTAGTGTGCAAATAGCCAAAATTGATGTGCTAATAACAAGTACCTTAATTTTTGGCCAAGGGAATTCGGTGATTATGTACCCATGTCATATCTCACTTTTTCAATTCAAAAATGAATTCTATATTATGCTATCTAATTCTTGTGAATTCTGATATTCATTAGTTAATGAATTTGTGTTTCTACAAGGCCTTTAGTTTTTTGTAAGAAGCATGCATATATTTTTGTGTATAGCTCCAAGCATTATGTTTTTCCTGCCATTTTAGATGTATTTGTGTGTAGTGATCATGCAGAAAAAATGGACTGTAAAAGATATTTAAACCCAATGGACATAGTAGAAGAAGCATCAGCTCGTGTACTTGAATTTGTAAATTTAATGTATTGCCTAAATATTCGGGTCCATTCGTTTGCACGGAATTGAAGACTTGGAATTGAAATTCGACGATGAATTCCAATTACGTTGTTCGGTTCATAGGTAGCTTTAACAAACGAACAAAATAATTCATTAATTCCACAATATTCTCTAATATTGTTTATTAAGCGAACGCTGAAATTGGAATTAGACCAATTCTAATTCTAAATATTGAATCCCAATATCAAATTCCAATTCTGTCCAAACGAACGGGCCCTTAGAGATTATTTGGTTGTTTTCAATGTTAGAGAGCAATGCAGAACTATTTTTTTTTAAATCAATAATAATTTCAGGTGCTTTTATTAAAAAACACGGTCATTTTTTTTATTTACATTGAAGAGCTATTGCAGCGCTTTCCAGAAAAGAGTTTGAAAGTGCACAGTTAATCTCACTAGAATTCTCTAGAGGGGGGTGAATAGAGATTTAAAAAATATTTTGTGCAAAGTTAATATACATATGTGTATGATCACAGATTAGAGCTTCCCACACACCAACAAGAATTAAACAAATAAATAAAGTAAATGCAAGAAAAGAAATCACAACACAACACAAGAAAATATAGTGGTTCCCCAAACTCTGGGTAGTCCACTCTTCTACCCCCTTGGTAGGAAATTCACTATCTTGTACTGAGTCTTTTGATAAGGAGACTCTTAGAACCACCCTGAGTCTTTTGACAAGGAGACTCTTAGAACCACCCTGAGTCTTTTGACAAGGAGACTCTTAGAACCAACTGAGTCTTTTGACAAGGAGACTCTTAGAACCAGTACACTGAATTTTTTGAAGAGAGATTCTAAAAACTCTTTTACAATGTTTTAAGTAAGAATAAGAAGGAAGAAAGAAATATGAACAAGAATGAATCTTCTTCATAGCAAGAAGATTGGAAGCACAAGAAGTAGTGAATGAAATCTCTCTTCTATAGTGAGAAGGAGATTGTAAAAAACTTTTCTCTCTTTTGAGAGAGCTTTCAGAGTTTGCAGTAGAATGGCTTCAGAAGAAGAAGCAGAAGATGAAGGCTTTGTCTCTGCAGCATACTATCACTTTTCTCAGCTTATCTCTCTATTCTTTTGGGAGCTTTTCCTCTATTTCAAATGTATGTGGTAGATCACTCTGCTGCATTTTTCTGCCGACCTCCTCTTTTTATAGCTCTGTTTTAGTCAAATAATACTATAGGAGGAAAATCAATTAGCAATCAGACAAATAGAAAGAAGGAAATATTTCCATAATGACATTTTCTGTAGAAGGAAAGAATGAATCCTGATTTCAAATAATATCCAAAATAAAGTTAATCAGATTAACCAAGAATCAAATAGAAGGAAAGAATGATTCAGAACGGCTATAAAATATTAACATTATTCCATACAAATCAGATCTACTGAAAGAAGGAAAGAGATCTGGCGCATATTTAAATCTGTCATATAAATCGACGTGCGTCGATTACCATTCGACGTAAGCGTCGAATTCATCCTGGCTGGACGTCGAGAGGAGAATAAGGAATGTGCGTCGACTTCTCCATATGCGTCGACTAGAAATCAGAGTAGCGTCGACAACACGTACGTCGAAATCTTCCTAAAGTTACTTCGACTCAACCTGAAGGAAACGTCGACTACATTTCGACGTTGCGTCGAATATAATTCGACGCATATTTACTTAACCTTGTTTTTCTTTCTTAGAAATTAACTTATTTCTAGGGGTTAAGAGAAATCATTTCCCCAACAATCTCCCCCTATTTGTCTTAACCCTACTTAGAGAGAAATAAAATCAATCCAGCACAGCATTTGTATAGAAGCAATTAGAGGAAATCATGTATAAATAAGTAGTTGTCTTTCACAGGATTAAACTAAAAACTTTTTGTTATACATGAAGTTGACAAATGCAAAATAGAGCTTCCTAGATAAGTCTTCAATAACATCAAACATATAGCCTCTGGCTTTGTCAGGATGCTTCTGGATATTGGCAATGATTGTGTGCAGTTTGTTCAGTGTCCTGCCACCATCAGGAAGAGTATCATCTATGGAATAGCCCTTGCTGATTATTATTGCAGCTTTTTCATCAATCATCTCAATTGTGATGTCTTGAGTTTTCTTTTGATTGGACTTGAGCTCAGGTGGTCCCTTGTTATCAACTTTGGGCCTAAACTTTGTTTTCTTTTCTGATTCCTGTTTCATAGGAATTTCAGACATCTTTTCTTTCCCTTTCCAGGAAGAACCATGTCATGAGTCTAACTTTGCAGGTCTTGTAGGCTTTTATAAGGAATATATGTATCTTCTTTACATCCTATACCCTTCTTGTCCTTTTGACCCTTTTCTAAGATAATCCCTGCCTGAGGATTTTTCTTTTGATAAGCTTCAGCATCAAATAACTTCTTTGGAGTTTTAATGACTGACTCAGCAAGAATCTCTTCCTTGGTCATCCCTTTCTTGATCTTTTCAATCCAGACTTTCATTTTATCTTCCACTTCTTTCCTAGCTGCTTCATATTCATACAGTTCTCTTTCTCTTATCTCTTCATGCCTCTTTTCCATGTCAGGATCATGTTACTCCTTCACAGGGCTGTTAGGACAGATAATAGGCATCTTTTCCAATCTTTTTATTTCCTCACATGCTTTTCTATACTTCTTTTCTTTTGCATACTCCTTCCTTTCTTCTTTAGAGAAGTTTTGCTAGTAGGGAATGGCTTCCCTTTTTCTTTTTATCTGTCCTCCTAGACTTTGCCTAGGTATGATCTGTTTAGGGAGTCTTGCTGCTTGTGGAGGTAGAGGTAGCAGAGGAGGTAGAGAAGAAGGTTGAAGTGGAAGTGGAGGTAGAGGTGAAGGAGAATGAGTTTTCTCTTTGAGTGGAGAGGGAACTATATCAAGAAGAGAAGTCTGTTCTGCAATAGAAGGCAGAATGACTTCAGGTAGAATGTTCTCTGCTGAGGGATGATTGTCTCCTCTAGGTTCTTTTGCAGGGATGTCCTCAAGTAGAGGTGTCTTCAACTTGATGTAACTGGCAGAGAAGCCAGAGGAGTGATGTTGAAGTTCTTCCTCACATAAGGGTGCATCAATCCACATCTGCCCATTCCAATCATCAGAGGTGGCTGCTTCTTCCTCCCCTGGATTTCTGGGTTCTTTACTACAGGAATCTCCCCCTGGTTATATGGGTCATCAACTCTGAATGCTGAATCCACAACATGCTCCCCTTCAGTGTTGTAAGAGGAGGATTCACCAAAATGTTTGATGAAGGTGTAGTCAGAGTGATTTGAGAGGAGTGGAGCCTATAATGGAATTGGAGTAATAATTAGAGAGAATACTTAGAGTTTGGAGAGAGGAGAATTAAACTTGAGCTTTTAGTGAGATCAAAGACCTGGCAAGAGGGGTTTCTGGAGCAACTCTCCCCCTGGTTTATATCTTTCAGGAAGGATGTAAACCTTTGTGGCGACAGAGGTTCCTCTCGAAGAAGAGGATGAAGCCCAGGAAGAGAGGCAGATAGGGTGGCCAATTTGGCTTCACAGGAGGTGATCATATTGGCACATTCATTGGAGAAGTTGGTTAGACGTGTCTGGAAGTCGTTGAGAAGATTTTCCAGAGCATCGTTCATCGCTTTGATAAGGGCAGTTTGAACAGAAGTAGGCGTCATTGATGCAGAAAGACAGAGAGGTAGAAGACAAAGTTTTGGCGGGTTCAGAAAGGTATATGTTATGAAATAAGAAGCATTATTTAAAGAAGGTGAAACGTCGAGAAAGGAAGCAGAAATCAAGGTAATCCAATCGTCAAAAGAGGAAGTAAGGATTTGATTCTAATTTTAACTTGAAGTCGACATTGCGTCAAATGGATGTCGACGTTTGCGTGGAGATTGGCCAGCCTGGTGTTTTATCGACGTGATCACAGTCTTGCGTCGATATGAATTCGACGGTATGTCGATAAAGGATCGACGTAGCATTGTCTGATGGAAATCGATGTCAGCGTCGAGTTTGTCTCGACGAAGCGTCGATATGTATTCGACGTATCTTCAAGAACTTTTCTTAGATTGTCTGATTTCATTAGAGTTCCCTAACAATGGTGTTTACAAGCTTCCATCAAGCATTCCTAAGGTGTTTATGAAATAGTTATGCTTAGTTTCATCTAAAGGTTTTGTGAAGATGTCTGCTCTTTGATTGTTTGTGGGAATATATTCTAAGGTTATTCTACCCTTCTCAACATTGTCTCTAAGGAAGTGATGTCTGATCTCTATATGTTTGGTCCTACTATGAAGGACTGGGTTGGATGCTATGGATATAGCACTAGAGCTATCACAATAGATCTTAGAGTTATGTATTTCCAATTTGTAGTCAAGTAGCTGATTTTGCATCCACAGGATTTGTGAACAACAGCTCCCAGCAGCTATGTATTCAGCTTCAGCTGTTGAGGTTGAGACTGAGGTTTGTTTCTTACTAAACCATGAGATCAATCTGTCACCTAGGAATTGGCAGGTACCAGATGTGCTTTTTCAATCAACCCTACATCCAGCATAATCTGCATCTGAGAAACCTATTAATTCAAAGTTGGTTTCTGCTGAGTACCATAGCCCTAGTTCAGGGGTTCCCTTTAGGTATCTAAGAATCCTTTTTACAGAGGTGAGATGGGATTCCTTTGGGTCAACCTGAAATCTAGCACATATGCAAGTGACAAATATGATATCAGGTCTGCTAGCTGTTAGATATAGAAGGGATCCTATGATGGCCCTATAAGTCTTTTGATCTACTGATTTTCCTTTATCATCTTTTTCTATAATGGCATTGGTTGCCATGGGTGTTTTCATGGTAGATGCTGATTCCATACCAAACTTTTTGATTAGCTCTTTAGTATATTTTGATTGTGAGATAAAGATTCCTTCACTACTTTGTTTTACTTGTAGCCCTAGGAAGTATGAGAGTTCTCCCATACTACTCATTTCAAATTTAGATTGTATTAGATTAGCAAATCTTTTACACAGCTTAGGATGAGTTGAGCTAAAGATAATGTCATCTACATATATTTGAACAAGGAGGAGTTGGTTTTTATGGGTTCTAGTAAAGAGTGTCTTGTCTACTTTTCCTCTTTCAAAGGAATTTTCTAGAAGAAAATTTGAGAGAGTTTCATACCAAGCTCTAGGTGCTTGCTTAAGACCATATAGAGCTTTGTTAAGTCTATAAACAAAGTTAGGAGAAGAGGGATTAACAAAACCTGGTGGTTGCTCCACATATACTTCTTCTTGAAGATCACCATTTAGAAAAGCACTCTTGACATCCATTTGGTAGACTTTCATCTTCATGAAGGCTGCATAGGCAAGAAAGAGCCTGATTGCCTCTAATCTGTCTACTGGAGCAAAGGTCTGGTTGTAGTCTATCCCTTCTTCTTGTCTATATCCTTGTGCTACAAGTCTTGCCTTGTTCCTTACAATTACTCCAGTGGAATCTAGTTTGTTCCTGTATACCCATTTTGTACCAATTACAGGGTAGTTTCTTGGTCTTTCAACTAGGTTCCATACTTTGTTTCTCTCAAATTGGCCTAGTTCTTCTTGCATGGCCATAATCTAGTGAGGATCACAATTTGCTTCCTCAAACTTCTTTGGTTCAACTTGTGATAGGAAGCATTGGAGCATCATCCCATTGGAGACTTGGTGTCTTGTTCTTATTCCTGTATTGGGGTATCCAATTATTTGAGTTTGTGGATGATCTTTCAAGTTGATCCCTGTTCTGCTTGAATTTGTTAGTGGTTCTTCTTCTTCATTCTCAATGAGATCATTGTTCAATTGTTCTTCCTGAACCATGTTCTCTTGTGGAAATGGTTCTGGAATGCTCTTTTCTGAGGTTTCTTGTTCAGACTCCTCACTTGGTTCCTCTAACTGGTTTTCCTTTCCATTTTCTGTGTTCTCTAGAGCTAGTTGCTCAATCTGGGTTTCTATGTTGTTGTTTTCCTGTGGAACAGAACTGGTGGGAGTCTCCTCCCCCTTAAGCAGCATGTTAGTTTCATCAAATACAATGTGCATGGATTCTTCAATTTTAAGAGTTCTTCTATTGTAGCACCTATAGGCTTTACTAGATGATGAGTATCCCAGAAATATTCCATCATCAGACTTCTTGTCAAATTTGGCAAGATGATCTTTCCCATTATTTAGAATAAAGCAAGCACATCCAAAAATTTTAAAATATTTAACAGTGGGTGTTTTATTTTTCAGGAGCTCATATGGAGTCTTTGATTTAGTTTTGTGTATGAGGCTTCTATTTAGAACATAGTTTGCAATGTTGACTGCTTCAGCCCAAAAGGTTTTTGGTAAACCTGATTCTGCAAGCAGGGTCCTTCCTGATTCTATTAAGGTTCTGTTCTTCCTCTCAGCAACTCCATTTTGTTGAGGAGTTCTAGGTGCTGAGAAGCTTTGTTTAATACCTTCTTCCTCACAGAAACTACAGATCATCTGATTTTCAAATTCAGTCCCATGATCACTTCTTATTATTGAAACATTGGAGTTGAACTCAGATTGAATTTGTCTTATGAATTTTGAGAGAATTTTATGGGTTTCAGATTTAACCCTTAGAAAGAATGCCCAGCTAAACCTAGAATAATCATCAACAATGACCAAGGTATAGGATTTTCCACCTAAGCTCTGAGTGGATATGGGACCAAAGAGATCCATGTGTAGTAAGTATAGGGCCCTGGGAGAGTCATCCTTACCAATGGGTTTGAAAGATGATTTGGTCTGTTTTCCCAGTTGGCAAGGTCTGCATGGAGAATCCTTAGAGTACCTACCCTTTGGTAAGCCTCTGACTAGGTTATTCTTTGCTAGTCTACTAATGGTTTTGTAGTTTAGATGACCTAGTCTCCTATGCCATAGTTCATTCTTATCTATGATATTGTTGAATAAGCAAACTTCTGTGGGTGAAGAGCTAAAGTCCACTACATATACTTTTCCTTTTCTAATTCCATTTAGTATTGTAGCACCAGTCTTGATATCAATAATATGATAGAATATTGTGGTGAATTTTACCTCATACCTACCATTTTCACATATCTGACTTATACTTATCAGATTGTGTTTTAGTCCTTTGACTACTGCCACATTCTTGAAGGTGACTTTCCCTTCTTTGAAATCTCCAAAGCCCTTGGTTTGGCCACAGCTAGAATCTCCAAAGGTTACTGATGGTCCAAGTCTATCCTCAAAGTTGATTAATAGGTTTTTGCATCCTGTCATGTGCATGGAGCATCCACTGTCCAAGTACCACACCATCCTGGAGATGTGATACATCTGCACATAGAATTTTAAATATTAGTTTGGACCTTACTGAGCTGGGGTCCCTTTCTCTCATTAGTAAAAGATTTAATAAAAGAATAAGTGGGTTTTTCAGGATATCCTTCCTTCTTATGGGGTACTGGCTTATCATACCAATCTTCTTGGATGATATCACAGAAATAATGTTCATAATAGAAGGACATGGATTGAGAGACCTGTTTGGAAACAGAAAATGTTCTGTCTGAATTATTGCGTCGATAGGGATTCGACGTAGACTTATGGTTGCGTCGATATGAATTCGACGTAGGTTTCTGGTTGCATCGATATGGAGTCGACGCTTTCTTCATTCTGAGTCTACTTTCAGTCGAAGCATGAGAGAGGTTGCGTTGAGTAGAAGTCGACGCATTTTGGTGTAAGCGTCGATTAGTACTCGACGCACGTTGGTAAGAATTCGATGCATGTTCAAATTTTTTCTGAGGATATTTTCCTAAGATTCCTTTATCTGTAATGGGATTAGGTTTATTAAAAACAGTGGTTATTTCAGGACTTTCTTGTGATCTTTCTCCTGTTAGATAATTCTCCCTAGTGAAGTGAATTGGATGTTTCCAGACAGATTTGCTGGAAGTTTGAGGTTTAGATGCTTCATTAGTATTCTGATTTAGCTGTCTAAATCTATTAGTGAGATTCTCAGAAATGTTTTTGAGCTTCTGACCTTTCCCATTTAGAGAGTCTTCAAAGACTTTAGCCTTTGCAAGCTCCTTTCTTAGTGTTAGATTTTCTGAATAGATTTTGTCTAATTCCTCTTCTGAGAGTTCTAGATTGAGCTTATAATTTTTATGATGTGTATTTACCTGTTTGAGATTTTTTAATTCAATTCTTAATTCTTTTACTTCTTTTTCAGATTTGATTAGATCTAAACAGAATTCTTTGAAACTTTGTTTGAAGTCAGTAGAAGAGAAATCTATATTATCAAGTATATTTACCATAGATGTATCATCAAGCTTCTCAGTGGCCATCAGTCAGGTTTCCTCTTGCTTGACCTCTTGCTGATCATCATCTGATGAGGTACTTTCTTCAGATTCTGAATCACTCCAAGATTGAGCAATGAATCCTTTTTCTTTCTTCTTCTTCTTCTTTAGATCTGTTCTTTTTGGATCCTTCTTATTGTTGATCTCTTTAGGACAATCAGGTGCAATGTGTCCAGGTTTCCTGCAAGAGTAGCATATAATTTCTTTAGTAGGTGTTTTATTATACTTGGTTTTTGAATCTCTTCCTCTGGATCCTTCTGTTTTGATCCACTTCTTGAACCTTCTGGCCAGTAGACTGATCAGCTCCTCATCACTTGTAGAGGGTACTCCTTCAACAGCCTTCAAAGCAATACTCTTTTCTTTTGGGAGTGGAGAAGCCTTTTCTTTTTCTTCTTTCTCAGCCCTTGTTTACAACAGTTGTTCATAGGATTTTAATTTACCCAATAGGACATCTGTTGAGATTTCTTTTTGACTTCTGGAGTCTTTGATTGGCCAGATTCTTGAATCTCAAGAGCTAGGGAAGCAAGTCAGCAATTTGTCATTTATCTCAGTAAGAGATATGTCCTTCTCAAGTGTTCTCAATTCATTGACTATGAGGCTGAATCTTGAATACATGTCAGCAACACTTTCACTTTCTTTCTTTTGGAAGTTTTCATATTGGGAGATGAGTAGTGCCTTTCTGTCCTTTTTCTCATCAGCACTTCCCTCAACCATTTTGGTGAGAGCTTCCATACTTCCTTAGCTGACTCACACTCAGCAATCTTTTGGAAGATTTCATCTGAGAGAGTGAAACTAGGATATTCATTGTCTTGGCATCATATGCTTGGGCTTTCTTTTCCTCTTCTGTCCATTCAGCCTTTGGAGCAAGTGTTTCAGTTACTTTTCCACTTGAATCCTTTTTGAATGGCTTGGGGGGACCTGTCATGACAACATTAAATAATTCATCATCAATAGAGTTTAAATAGATTCTAATTCTTGTTTTACAAAGTGCAAACTTTTCAAGGTTGCAAGTTGGTGGTCTGGTGGAAGCATAATCTTTGATTTGTGCCATGAAAATAATTTTGTAGAAATATATATATATATGAGGTAGGACCTTTTTGATCAAGGAGTTAACCTTTTTAGATCAACCTAGCTCTGATACCAATCGAAAGTGCACAGTTAACCTCACTAGAATTCTCTAGAGGGGGGGGGGGGGGGGGGGTGAATAGAGATTTAAAAAATATTTTGTGCAAAGTTAATATACATATGTGTATGATCACAGATTAGAGCTTCTCACACACCAACAAGAATTAAACAAATAAAGAAAGTAAATGCAAGAAAAGAAATCACAGCACAACACAAGAAAATATAGTGGTTCCCCAAACTTTGGGTAGTCCACTCTTCTACCCCCTTGGTAGGAAATTCACTATCTTGTACTGAGTCTTTTGATAAGGAGACTCTTAGAACCACCCTGAGTCTTTTGACAAGGAGACTCTTAGAACCAGTACACTGAATTTTTTGAAGAGAGATTCTAAAAACTCTTTTACAATGTTTTAAGTAAGAATAAGAAGGAAGAAGGAAATAAGAACAAGAATGAATCTTCTTCCTAGCAAGAAGATTGGAAGCACAAAAAGTAGTGAATGAAATCTCTCTTCTATAATGAGAAGGAGATTGTAAAAAACTTTTCTCTCTTTTGAGAGAGTTTGCAGTAGAATGGCTTCAGAAGAAGAATGAGAAGATGAAGGCTTTGTCTCTGCAGCATACTATCACTTTTCTCAGCTTATCTCTCTATTCTTTTGGGAGCTTTTCCTCTATTTCAAATGTATGTGGTAGATCACTCTGCTGCATTTTTCTGCCGACCTCCTCTTTTTATAGCTCTGTTTCAGTCAAATAATACTATAGGAGGAAAATCAATTAGCAATCAGACAAATAGAAAGAAGGAAATATTTCCATAATGACATTTTCTATAGAAGGAAAGAATGAATCCTGATTTCAAATAATATACAAAATAGAGTTAATCAGATTAGCCAAGAATCAAATAGAAGGAAAGAATGATTCAGAACGGCTATAAAATATTAACATTATTCCATACAAATCAGATCTACTGAAAGAAGGAAAGAGATCTGGCGCATATTTAAATCTGTCATATAAATCGACGTGCGTCGATTACCATTCGACGTAAGCGTCGAATAAATCCTGGCTGGACGTCGAGAGGAGAATAAGGAAGGTGCGTCGACTTCTCCATATGCGTCGACTAGAAATCAGAGTAGCGTCGACAACACATACGTCGAAATCTTCCTAAAGTTACTTCGACTCAACCTGAAGGAAACGTCGACTACATTTCGACGTTGCGTCGAATACAATTCGACGCATATTTACTTAACCTTGTTTTTCTTTCTTAGAAATTAACTTATTTCTAGGGGTTAAGAGAAATCATTTCCCCAACAGAGTTGCAATAGGTCTTGTCTATTGTTGTGCTTACTAGAAAATGCTACAATAACGATGGCAACCGCGACGATTTTGCGGCATTTTCAAAAATGCCACAAAATCATTGGCGACGTTTGAAAAGCGCATGGAGGTAGTCGTATGGAAAATATGTCGACGCATGTGAAGTCGACACGTGAGATAGAAATCGATACACGACTTAGAAGTCAACGCACGTAGAAGACGACGCACGTCAAATTCATCTCAACGCACGAAACGTTCAATTTAAATTTTAAGTCTTTCAAAATGACAAAAACTATTTTATACAAAAAATATATTTCAATTCCCCAAACCCCCAATCCAGAACCAAAACTGGTCTGGTGCGTGCGCGCGTGTGTGTGGTTCATAGTTTCTCTTTATGTTCCTTTGAAATTTGAACAAATATGGATGAGTGCTTTAGTCTATATACTCACTTACATAAGTGGAAAATGGTAAGGTGGGACTAAAAGTCATTCTCTTTCATGAAAATGTTTTCCACCAATATTTGAAGTTCCCTCCCTTTTTTTGTTTTTAGTTTTTCAATCAAATTATGTGGGGCTCAAACACCAAATATCATACAAGATTCACTAAACATTATGAAATAAACGTTTCTAATACTTTTTACTTTCTAATAAATGGTATCAAAATGAATTGTCCAACCAAGCTTTTAAAAACCGGACGGTACCGACCAATTCAACCGGTCGGACTGTCGATCAAACCAGCGGTCGGCCCTGATGTAGGACACGGGATTGCGCACAATTAACTCGTACGCGTGAGTGAAGCAATTGCTCAAACACTAGGCATGCAACCCAAACGGATCCACTATAGCTTGCCACTACCACATGCACTATTCCTCTTTCGCGTTTAACACCCACGAACACGCTTTGGCGTGGCGATTCAATCGATTAGTTAACAAAAATTCCCGATGAAATTAAATTACTGGCGGCACTTCCAATTCCGATCAAAAGAGTCGGAAGACGACGATGGGCTATCTAGTGCTCCCAATCACTCGTCGCTTCTGAAATATCACCAAATCAATTCACACACGCAATAACTGAAAATAAATATAGAAGAATCACACAAGGGGAGGTGGAAGGAATCGTTACCCAACCGGACAACGCCGGGCACTACGGCCACCCTAAATCGGGTGTAGAAATGTCTCCGTTGACCACTGAGATCCGACCACGTCGGCGAAGGGGGAATCCCGACACCTTGAGGAAACCACGCCGGCAAGGAAGGAGGAGGGAAATCGGGTCGGGCTATGGCAGTCCGGCGGCCGGAAAGCAACCGGGAAGGAGAGGGCGGCGCGGGATGCACGGATCCGTGAGGGGGAAGAGTAGCCGGAGTCGCACCGGGGTGGGGAAGGGGAGCCGTCGGTGTCGCGCCGGACGGATTTCCGGTGTCACGCCGGAAAGGGGGAGGGGGGGGGGGGGGAAGGAATTCCCGTGAACCTCCAGCAAGAGCACAACGCCTCCTTTTTTTGGCAAATTTTTATCAATACCCTAAATTAGAATGATGGGGTATTTATACTCTCATGAGGAGAAAATCTAGCCCCTCATCATGAGAGTTAATCCTAGCCATCCATGGTCTTTTTTTTGACAAAATAAAATGCAGGAAAAAATAATCGGTGCCGGCTCTTGACCGCCTAACAGTTTGGTCGAGCCGGCCGGGCAAAAATGCTGAAAATAAAATAGTAAATAACATGAAAGGCACTAATAAAGTTTGTTCAAAAATTTCGGAGCATGTCACGGTAGGATTTCCTCGTGTTGGGGCGGATGTCGTAACCGCGCGGCGCGTCGTCGAGTGGAACCGGGTCGGCGCCATCAATCCTCTCCCGCTCAAAATCACTCATCACCGGTGAGTGGGCCAAGCGGTAACTGTGCAACATGTCATCATCAAGGCGCTCCATCTCCGCGGCGGTTACCCATGTAGCATCGCAATTCAGGCGATCCTTCCAACGAACCAAGTGGCTGTGCACTCCGCCATCCGGAGAAGCAATAACTTGGTCGTCCAAAATGCAATCTGGAGTCGAAATCACCTTCAGAAACCTGGGAAAAGCATTAGGAGCAAGCATATAATCAACCGTACCCCCATGTGAAGGCATGGTGGGTACGTCCGAGGGGTCAACCGGTAAGGGTGGGGGCTCACTCACTAACCCATGAGAATGGCTGGGAGGAGATGAAGAAGGGGGAAGAAGTCGTTGTTGTGGTGTTTCATGAAATAGTGTAAGATCGGAAACATTGAATACGGGGTGAATCCCCCAATCGGGAGGCAAATCAAGCACGTACGCGTTATCACCCAACTTCTTTAGAATCTTAAAAGGACCGGCACGCCGGTTGGCCAATTTATTTACGACACCCGTGGGTAACCGTTCGGGAATTAATTTAACCAAGACTAAATCACCGACGTCAAAAACTCGAGCCCGTTTGTGCACATTCACTTGGGCACAGTATGCAATGTATGTAGTGGTGCGGTGGTGGATCTCGTGGTGCAACGCATGCAAGTGAAGAACGTCATTTGCAAATTGTCTTGATTTATACGCAGGAGGTAATGAGATCAAGTCGCTAAGAAGTCTTGAAATATGGAGAGTGCTGCCTTCCAAAATAGAGCTCTCTTACTCCTTTATATGAAAGGGATATTCTCTATTCCATTAACTTAATAAATAATATGTAGAGCAGTAATTCGTATCTTTTAATTGTCTTCCTATCGTAGGTATTGAACTTTTTGGATATGTGAATACCCAAATGTTAATTTTCTCTAGTCTTTCCACTGCACTTTAGCCTTGTTTTAGCTCATATTTGTCATTCTATGCTAGATGCACTTCTTGGCCTAATTTGGTGTGTTTTATGTTTATTTTCTTTTGATAGTCTTATCGTATTGTTGAGTGCCACCTTCAGTGGCCTGATTAGCATTTCTCAGGAGCTCTTGTCGCCCCCCCTGTTTGTTTGTATATTATGTGAACTTATATACTATCTTGTGAATCATAGACTTCAGCTTTAAATATTTTCTTAATTGATGGGTTGACACATGATATTTGGTAATAGCCGGCAGGATAGACGTCTTGTGTTGGAGGTTAGCCCTTGTGCTGTCATTACCGCAAGGCGGTTGTCCTGGGCATAGGACTCCCCACGGTCGTGTCCAATGTGTGGTGGTCTACCTCTTTTGTAGATCCAGAAGTCGTTTGGGTTCAAATCCCATCGGTTCCTTATTTTCGAAGATTGATATTTTGGGCTCAATGGCCTGCTCGGTTACGGAAACCTGCGCCCGATTTCCAGCTCACCGGCCCGCTAGTATGGTTTCCGGATTCTTAGTCTGTCCGCTGTGCTACCGACTTTGAGTCTTGACCGGGCCTGATGGCGCCGACCCGGTTCCACTCGACGATGCGCCGCGCGGTTACGACCTCCGCCCCAACACGAGGAAATCCTACCGCGACATGCTCTTGACCTTATTCCGGGTTTTTCAATTCCCCACATATCACTTTATCCACTCAATCCTAGTGTGCACGAGGAACCCCAAACTCTATCTTTGAATTGTGTTATGAACCACAACTTGAAAAAAATTTTCGCTGCTCCCCTTATTTCTAACTTCTCCGAACACGCCCCTCCGTCTTCCACCATTCGGTCCACGAGTATTTTTCCAAATGAAGTTGTGTATGACTCCTATTCACGTGTGCCTTTTATAAGTGTGCGGAAGCCACAATGAAATGTTAAAACTATGCATTTTTATTAACATCAGATGTCATACATTATACTGAAATGATGAACATGCAATAAATCACAATAGTAAAATGCTATAGGTAAAATGATTTGATACAAGCAAGAACACCCTAAGAGTTGTCCACAATACCAGAGAAAATGGCTGACAATAACTAATACAAGAAAAGTAGATCAAACAGTACTGAAACAAAATACATAGAACCTGCTGACACAGTAATCAAAATAGAACCTCCAAGCAAAACTGCAGCTGAACGAAGAAAACTAAGGGAGCAGACGGCGCGGTCACGAACCCTAAGGCAAATCCAAACAGAAGGAAAATGCCTCAGAACAAGAAAATAATAGAAAACAAGCTGTAATTTTAAGTACATGTAGAAATAAATCTAAAGTACCAATTAACTCTTGAAACAGGCTAGAGAAACATGCAGGTAACTGAAACAAGCTGAAACTATCTAGAAATATTAGCCTACTCCGGAGTATAGCCTAAACAAGTGTTTTGCAACGACATAAGCTGTAATCTATGAAATACGTAGATGTTTATAGTGGGCACACATGGTTCACACTCAAGTCCAAGTGTAAGGCTTACCAGAATAAGGGTATTCCATGCTCACCGTGACCATGCAATCAAGACGTTGCACCACCTAAACCCTAGTTTCCACGATTTGCTTATGACACTCAAGACCTAAGGGTTTCATGTTTTTCCGAGGAGATTCCTATCACAACGCGACATGCTCACGAGAGGTAGTTCTTCTGCTATCAGATATTGATAATAATTTAGAATACCAGTAAAAAGAATTTAAATTCTTGTTTGCAAGCGAGAGGGAATTTCTCCACTTGCCTTAAGGTGAAGCCGCAACTACCAGCAACAACTATGCGGCGCAAGCAAGGACAAGGCTCTATTGAACCTGTTCAGAAATAATCGCAGTCGATATTTGATACTTGACAAGTAACAAACCATACCCTAACACATACGATCCACTTAACAAGCCTAAACATGAAGGGTTAGCAAATTTACCTCCCTCAAGAGTGAGGGGAGAAGAAAATACTCCGCGGGAACCGTAGATTTGGCGGCGCTTTAGGTTAGGAAAACCCTAAATCGGAAGGGCCCTCGAGAGATCCCGTCAATTGGAGCGACGTACGGCGCCGGGGAGCACAAATACCTAAGGACTTGGCGATTAGGATGCGTACAAAATCTGAAATGAAAAATAGGAGCGCAAAAGTCCCAAAAATCAAGCAGAAATTCTGAAATAAGGGGGAAGAAGAGGAATTTTACCCCAAGGAACTCAGATCCGTGCTCGAAGAGGAGAGGGAAGGAAATCCTAGTTGTTCCTCTCACAAATCCCCGATCCAATCGAGGAGGAAAAGGGGGTTGCCGGTCCCTTGGAGGAGAAGGAGGACTGTTGGAGGGTTGTTGCTAGGGGAGGAGAGTTGCTGTCGCCGAGGAGGAGAGGTTCTCGGTCCCTTGGAGGAGATGGAGATGCTGCCGTCGGCCAGGAGAAGGGAAGAAGGAGGCGCAGAATTCGGCTGGGGGCGGTGGAGTCGTCGACGAGAGGGGGAGAAGGCGGCGGAGGCGTCGCTGTGCGCAGGAGACGGGAGCGGCACAGGGTCGGGAGCGTCATGGGATCGGCACAGGAGCGGGATTGGAAAAAACCTAGCCGAGCGGGTTGTGGGAACAGGGGTTTTAATCGGGTGGGGGGAGGGGTGCGAATAGCCTAATTAAAACCTTTTAATTTAATTTTTATTATTTTTTTTGTTAGGGTTGTTACAATCTCCCCTACTTAGAAAGTTTCGTCCCGAAACTTCTGAGAATTCTCTTATGGCGAATATTAGGATGACAATCATTCCAGCAAGGTTTGCAATTCAAGTCAAGAGAACTAACTGAAAAGGCACTTAAATAGAGAGAGGAACAAGAGCGGAGACATACCGGGATCAAGAGAAAAGATGCGGATACTTGCTACGCATGTCAGCTTCGAGCTCCCAAGTGAACTCCTCAGACTTGTCATGCATCCAAAGTACCTTCACCATAGGAATGGTCCTCTTTCGATGCTTGCGCTCTTGATATTCCACTATCTTGGCGGGCTCAATCGAATAAGACAAATTAGCTTCAGGAACCACCGGGATTTCCTCAAGAACATGATTAGGATCATGGATGTATTTCCGGAGCTGGCTGACATGGAAAACATCATGAACACCGGACAACGAATCTGGCAACTCCAAACGATAAGCAGATCCTCCAACACGCTCTGAGATGATGTACGGCCCCACAAATCTCGGGCTGAGCTTATGATGGCGACCAAACCGTTTCACCCCAGGAGTAGGAGAAACCTTCAAGAACACCTGATCACCTACTGCAAACTCCAACGGACGGCGGCGCTGATTAGCATACTTCCTCTATCTTTCAATGGCACGACTAAGCTGAAGACGAGTCTTCTTGGTGGATTCTTCCATTTCCTGAAGTAACTCAGGGCCCAACACCACCTTCTCACCAACTTCTGACCAATAGAGAGGATTCCTACAATGACGTCCATACAACGCTTCGAAAGGGGCCATCTTGAGGCTCTCCTGATAGCTATTGTTGTAGGCGAACTCAACCAACGGTAGGTGCTCATCTCAAGCTCCCTTGAAGTCCAGAATATAACACCGAAGCATGTCTTCAAGAATCTGGTTAACCCTTTCGGTCTGCCCATCGGTAGTTGGATGATAAGCGGTGCTCAGGTTGAGCTCGGTACCCAAAGCTTGCTGAAAACCCTTCCAAAAGTGCGAAACAAACCTCGAGTCACGATCAGAGACAATCCGCAGAGGAATCCCATGAATTCTAACTATCTCAGAGACATAAATCCGGGCCATCTTCTCGGTGGAGTGACCTTCCTTGTACGGGATGAAGTGAGCTACCTTCGTCATGCGGTCCACTATGACCCAAATCGCATCATGCCCTCTCGGAGTACGGGGCAAACCCGTGATGAAGTCCATAGAGACATCTTCCCGCTTCCATTCGGGGATTGGCAAGGGTTGCAAAAGACCACCAGGACGCTGACGCTGAGCTTTCACCTTCTGGCACATCAAACATCGAGAGATGAAGCGAGCTATATAATTCTTCATACCAGGCCACCAAACGATTTTCTTCAAGTCATGATACATTTTATTATTGCCTGGATGACCAGATGTGCGAGACTCGTGAGCTTCCCAACAAATACTATCGAGCAATTCAGGAACATCAGGAATGCAGAGGCGGCCTCGAAAATGCAGAACATCGTCAGAGATAGAGAAATCCGGAAGAGTCCCAAGTTCAACCTGTCGGCGGATGCGCTGGAGTGCGGGGTCAGATGGTTGTAAATCCTTCACCTGCTCTACCCATAATGGAACGGGAACCTCTTCATGACCTTCTGGCGCGATGGATATATCCATCCGATCGAGGTCATCAATCAAGGATGCTAGAATAGCTGACATGGGTGCACAAGCGGCTACGGAGGCATGCCGGCTCAACGCATCTGCCACTGAATTGGCTTTACCAGGAACATACGTGAGCTGCAAGTCATAATCTGCCACGAACTCGAGCCAACGCCTCTGACGAAGATTGAGGTCCTTCTGAACAAAGATGTACTTTAAACTCTGGTGGTCGGTGAAAAAGTGACACTTCACGCCATAGAGATAATGACGCCAAAGCTTCAAAGCAAACACCACCGCAGCGAACTCCAGATCATGAGTGGGGTAGTTGCGTTCGTGAACCTTCAACTGCCTCGACCCATAAGCAATAGCACGATCATCCTGCATCAGGACCCAACCTAAACCTACTCCGGAAGCATCAGTGTAAACTGAAAAGTCCAACCCTTCTGCCGGGAGGGCTAAAACAGGCGCTGAACACATTCGTTGCTTCAACTCAGAAAAGGACTGTTCGCACTGATCTGTCCACTCGAATCTAGCATGCTTTTGAGTTAGTCGAGTTAGGGGGGCAGCAAGAGAGGAAAAACCCTTGACGAAGCGTCGGTAATAGCCAGCCAAACCAAGGAAACTGCGGATCTCGGTAGGGGTAGAAGGTCGCTTCGAGTCCATAACTGCGGAAATCTTGGCAGGATCAACAGAAAGTCCATCCCCTGAAATAACGTGGCCTAAGAAGGCAACACGATCCAGCCAGAACTCACATTTTGCCAACTTTGCATAAAGTTGATGCTGACGAAGGGTGGAGAGAGTGAGTCTAAGATGCGCTGCATGCTCCTCGCGGGTTTTGGAGTAGACCAAGATATCATCAATGAAGACGATGATGAACTTGTCCAGGTACTCACGGAAAACACGGTTCATCATGTCCATGAATGCAGAAGGGGCGTTAGTCAACCCAAACGACATCACCAAAAACTCGAAATGCCCGTACCGAGTTCGGAAGGCCGTCCTGGGGATGTCGGAGTCCTTGATCTTCAGCTGATGGTAACCCGACCTGAGATCTATCTTGGAAAAGACTGTACTGTCTTTAAGCTGATCGAATAAATCATCCACACGCGGAAGGGGGTACTTATTCTTGATGGTCACCTTATTAAGATCTCGGTAGTCGATGCACAATCTCATAGATCCATCCTTCTTCTTCACGAAGAGTACAGGGGCTCCCCAAGGTGACGAGCTAGGGCGAATGTACCCACGCTCAAGCAATTCGTCTAACTGCGATCTGAGTTCTTCTAGCTCACGCGGTGCCATGCGGTAAGGAGCTTTAGATATGGAGCGCGTCCCAGGCTCTACATCAATATAGAACTCCACATCACGATCAGGAGGCATCCCAGGCAATTCGGCGGGGAACACGTCAGGAAACTCCGAAGCAACAGAAATAGACTCGAGTTGAGGAGAGATAGCATCCGAGTGCGAAGCATAAACAAAGCAGACAGAACATCCTTGGCTAAGAAGTCGAGTGGCGCGTACAGCAGAGATTACCTTCAGGTGACTGCGGGTCTGAACATGAACGTTGTAGTCCTTGCCATCGATGCTGAGATTGACCCTCTTCGCCACACAGTCCATCTTTGCTCGATACGCGACCAACCAATTCATTCCCAGGATTACGTCGAACTCTGTCATATCCAGAACTATGAGGTCAGCGACGACTTGCAATTCTCCAAGCAGGATCGGGCAATTGAGAACTCCTCTGGTTGAGAGATGCAGATGACCGGGTACAGAAATCTCAAAAGGAACCTCAAGTGGCGAAGTATGCCAACTATAAAGGTCCACGATGCGGCGGGCGATAAAAGAGTGCGATGCACCGGAGTCAAATAAGATTTTCATCCACTTATTCTTGACCCTACAAATTCCTAAAAAGGAAAATATAAAGCATAACAGGTTTGCTCGAATAAGGCAAGTCAGATTTAAGAATGCAGAAAAATTTAAAATTCTACACAACACGTACCAGAGATGACGTTGGTAGATGCGAGCGCCTCGCCCTGAGTGACGACGTTCATCACAGCTCTGCCCTGAGCTCTGGGGATAACTTGCAGAGGTTGAGCGGGGATCGGGCTATCCTTTATGGGACAGTCGAGCATGAGGTGCCCAACCTGCCCACATTTGAAACAGGCCTTCTGCTTGCGGCGGCAGTCCTTTGCCAAGTGGCCCGACCTCTTGCAGAAAGCACAGACGGAGGCAGCAGAGGCAAGTGTCATCTGAGGTTGCTGCGCAGGAGTAACCATCTTCTGCTTCTTCAGGAGGGAGCGGCAGACTTGGGCGACATGACCCACATTGTGGCAGAAGGCACACACCTCTTTGGACCTGGGGCCTTGCTGCTGAGCTGGAGCATCCTTGCGCTTGAGGTTGGATGCGGCGGCATTGCTTGTTCCATGCTGGGCTTTCTTGGCAGAACGATCCAACTCAATAGCTTCCACCTGCAAGACGGCTCCCACGGTCTCCGCGTAGGTGGTGGCGCCATGAGCTACCACAAGCTGGTGGAAGTCATGATGGAGCCCCTTCACAAAACGGCTGATCTTTTTGTCTTCATCCGGCACGAACTCCGGAGCAAGGAGGGAAAGGCGGGAGAACTCTCTTGCGTATTCGGTCACTGTCCTACCAGTCTGCTGAAGGGACAGGAACTTCTCAGCTAACTTGTCCCGTTCCACGGAAGAGAGGAAGTTCTCCATAAGAGCATCCTTGAATTGTCTCCAAGATAAGGTGGCAGAATCAGGGAGGCTGCGGCACTGGAGCCACCAAGTATAAGCATCCTCAGACAATTGATAGGCCGCAAGGAGGACCTTCTGGGTCTCGGGAACTCCAGCATACTCAAAATGCTTCTCCATCTGGGAGATCCATTCAGTGATCACGAAGACGTCTCGATTGCCATCGAAAGACGGCGGATTCAGCCTTTTGAATGCAAGAGTATCTGCCATTGCGACTGGCGGGGCAGGCAGGCTTGACACGAGTGGGGGAACCAAGGTGACGGCAGGCGAGCCGGTCCCAGAATCAGTTGCAGGAGGGGTGGCTCCAGGAAGGGCAGTAGTGTTGGTAACTCCAGTTGTCCCTGCACTGCCGGAACCAAGGGCCGGGTAAGGAGTGACGATCCTCTTCCAGACGGGTGAGACGTTCCAGAATCTGCCTCATCAGCTGGGCAGTGGCATCTCCAGATGTTCCTCCCGCTGAAGAGGTAGCCCGCTTGCGTTGCGATCGCTTCGAAGCCATCTAGAAAGAAACACAAAAGAGTCACGTAAGAGAAACAGTCAGGCTAAGCTTAGAGGATTGAGACTACAGGTTCTAGCATTCTAATACTGTTGAATACGTAAATCATGTAATAGTTACAGCATTTTCAGTGGACAACTCTAGGTGGTAGTCATGCAAGTGCAAATGCGACGATAAGATCGCGTGCGATAGAAGAATGATTTGAAAAAAAATCCATGTGTGTACAATCGTCATCTGTTGCTCTCAGCTTAACACTCGTGCAATGAGTTATGTCATGCATGCAATGTATTTATGCCTACAATGCATCCTTAAGAATGTTCATGAATGGATACGCATGTCATGTTAAGCGCCCATATCACTTAACATGTCACGCGCATGATGATTCTAATGTCAGCGCACTTGAAAATATTAAACCGCCCATACAATTTAATATTCGCAAGCGGTGTATATCCTAGTGGAAATTCATATGCATATAAATGTTAAGTTTGCCCATACTCCCTTAACATTTGTACGCATACTACTCATGCTTATGAGTGAGTGTGTGCGTGTTTCAGCTTCGAACAACAGACAACGACAAAGTGAGTGAGGAAATGATGTATGCACGTATATTTACATAATAGATTTCAAAATATATAAAAATTTTAAAATATTTTTATCTTTAGATGCAAAAACCTAGCTCTGATACCAACTGTCACGACCCGTCTCGACAAGAGTCAGAGCGCACTTCGTGCGGGCCGTGATGCCACAGGCATGAGCAAAACAGGAAACCATGTCTGCTAAGGCGGAAACAGAAACACTACAATAGTTTTGAATTTATTACTTTGAAAAGAAATTAGTATATTTTATAAGTGTGCGGAAGCCACAATGAAAGGTTAAAACTATGCATTTTCATTAAAATCAGATGTCATACATTATACTGAAATGATGAACATGCAATGAATCAAAATAGTAAAATGCTATAGGTAAAATGATTTGATACAAGCAAGAACACCCTAAGAGTTGTCCACAATACCAGAGAAAATGGCTGACAATAACTAATACAAGAAAAGTAGATCCAACAGTACTGAAACAAAATACATAGAACCTGCTGACACAGTAATCAAAATAGAACCTCCAAGCAAAACTGCAGCTGAACGAAGAAAACTCAGGGAGCAGACAGCGCGGTAACGAACCCTAAGGCAAATCCAAACAGAAGGAAAATGCCTCAGAACAAGAAAATAATAGAAAACAAGCTGTAATTTTAAGTACATGCAGAAATAAATCTAAAGTACCAATTAACTCTTGAAACAGGCTAGAGAAACAGGCAGGTAACTGAAACAAGCTGAAACTATCTAGAAATATTAGCCTACTCCGGAGTATAGCCTAAACAAGTGTTTTGCAACGACATAAGCTGTAATCTATGAAATACGTAGATGTTTATAGTTGGCACACATGGTTCACACTCAAGTCCAAGTGTAAGGCTTACCAGAATAAGGGTATTCCATGCTCACCGTGACCATGCAATCAAGACGTTGCACCACCTAAACCCTAGTTTTCATGATTTGCTTATGACACTCAAGACCTAAGGGTTTCATGTTTTTCCGAGGAGATTCCTATCACAACGCGACATGCTCACGAGTGGTAGTTCTTATGCTATCAGATATTGATAATAATTTAGAATACCAGTAAAAAGAATTTAAATTCTTGTTTGCAAGCGAGAGGGAATTTCTCCACTTGCCTTAAGGTGAAGCCGCAACTACCAGCAACAACTATGCGGCGCAAGCAAGGACAAGGCTCTATTGAACCTGTTCAGAAATAATCGCAGTCGATATTTGATACTTGACAAGTAACAAACCATACGCTAACACATACGATCCACTTAACAAGCCTAAACATGAAGGGTTAGCAAATTTACCTCCCTCAAGAGTGAGGGGAGAAGGAAATACTCCGTGGGAACCGGAGATTTGGCGGCGCTTTAGGTTAGGAAAACCCTAAATCGGAAGGGCCCTCGAGAGATCCCGCCAATTGGAGTGACGTACGACGTCGGGGAGTACAAATACCTAAGGACTTGGCGATTAAGATGCGCACAAAATCTGAAATGCAAAATAGGAGCGCAAAAGTCCCAAAAATCAAGCAGAAATTCTGAAATAAGGGGGAAGAAGAGGAATTTTACCCCAAGGAACTCAGATCCGGGCTCGAAGAGGAGAGGGGAGGAAATCCTAGTTGTTCCCCTCACAAATCCCCGATCCAATCGAGGAGGAAAAGGGGGCTGCCGGTCCCTTGGAGGAGAAGGAGGACTGTTGGAGGGTTGCTGCTGGGGGAGGAGAGTTGCTGTCGCCGAGGAGAGGTTGTCGTTCCCTTGGAGGAGATGGAGATGCTGCCGTCGGCCAAGAGAAGGGAAGAAGGAGGCGCAGTTGTCGGCTGGGGGCGGTGGAGTCGTCGACGAGAGGGGGAGCAGGCGGCGGCGGCGTCGCTGTGCGCAGGAGACGGGAGCGGCACAGGGTCGGGAGCGTCACGGGATCGGCACAGGAGCGGGATTGGAAAAAACCTAGCCGAGCGGGTTGCGGGAACAGGGGTTTTAATCGGGTGGGGGGAGGGGTGCGGATAGCCTAATTAAAACCTTTTAATTTAATTTTTATTTTTATTTTTTTGTTAGGGTTGTTACAGCGTCATCGTGTTAGGATCTGACTCTCTCAACACCGGTTGTCCACCTGGACGGGGCACTGCTCTTGATGTTGGGCACACTCCTAAAATGATGTGGTACGACGATCGTTAGTTAAAAAGACTAAGTGACTTCACATCCTCTCCCTCGACGACAGGCACCGGGCGAAAAGATGGAAAAAGAGGGTACAATATAAACAGTAATATACCAGGCAGGTGACCTGTCGGATTCCATGGTGTTTTAGCAGTTACCACATGATTATAAACAATATATATGCTTTGCAACAATAGCAAAAGAGCAGAAAGAGCATACAATATAGCAGCATGTATAAAAGAGCAGTGTAATGAAGAACTTGAATGAACTTAACTTATAAATATGCACATACAATTTATAAGTTAAGGATTTGGTACAACTAATAATAACTCATCATATAAATGTACTCATACAAATTTATATGATGAGGATCTTTATGTGGTGCAATGCAATGTATGAATGTATGATGACTCATCCATGATTTACTCACGCACTCTGATTTATTATGACTGCATAGACCTTTAGTTCCCACTTTTTAGATGTAGCTAGCCTCTCGGGCACCCCCCTCCCGTCGTGACCAAAGAGTGGCAGTGGACCGGGCTTCTCCACTATTAGGTGGATATGCATACTACCAGACCTAGGCCTGCGTACGATTCGATGCTAAGAAACAAACAATGGAGAACCTGCGTACTCTTTCTCGCTAAAATCAGCTGAGTCTTAACGGCACGATGGATGACCATCAGAAAACAACAATGAAGACCACAAGCCCCGCCGACCTAGAGTCTATCTGTCAGCTTCTGTCGGTATGTCTACCGGTAAGCCCGTAGACTCGCCACAAGTAATCATATCACCCAGGATCAATATGCAACAAAATATGCCAACACACCCATGTAATTCCTATGTAGTAAACCCTGTTAAGCAGCACCCCAAGGACTTCCATCCAAGTGCTTACTATAATAAGTATTTGACAAGTAAAACCGCAAGCCACCCAACACTCAAGGTCTTCGAAACGAGCCTTTGTGGCAATAAGACCAGGATATCAACATATCCTTCCAAAACCACATCATTATTCACCCTTACCACTGTCACCGAGTTAACATTACCGTAAAACCCTAGGAACCAATTCTAGTGAAGCGGGGTGTATAAAATGTGGGAGTATCTATTTGTAATCCTAAGGATTACTTGTGAAGTTGGAGTCATGTTTCAGTCCATAAACATGATTTGCACCCAATATTTAGATCAATCATTTCCACGTCAGATTAGAATTATAATAAAGACCTTGACCAATATTGAAATATAAAAAATTCAATTCACAACTTTACCTAAAGTATCTATTCATTCTCATAGTGCGTCGTCGATCAAACAGTTAATTAAATGATCATATAAAAACCAAATCCACTGAAATTTTTACCAAAAGTCATAATTAGCAATTCGAGCATGTCAACAAAATTTCAGCCTCATCAGACATCATAATAATTATTTACAGCACATTTAATTTAAATGATATTATTGACAAAACTATAGCAAATACAAGTCCAAAAATTCTGAATAATGTCATCAAGCATGCATGTAGTAAATTTCTTTATCATACGAGTAATATTTTGAGAAGAATACACAAAACATTGGGGGATCCATACATTTTCGGCATTGTTTACTAAAACTGGATTTCAGGGAGCTACGGTCCACCTAAGGTATTGTGTCACCCCACTCTGAAAAGGTCTTTCCAAGAGATAAAACTTTCACGCTAAGCTCGGGGACTAGATCTGGTTGGAACATGCCTAAAAAGTGGCTTGAACCCAGCTGATCTTGTTTGACATAAATTATTATTTAGGCTATAGTTGAGTTGTGACACAACATTTTCAAAATAAGATCTAGGGAGCTACAGTACACCCCAAAAAATATACCACCCCATTTTGGAAAGGTCTTTCCAAGGGATACAACTTTCATGTTAAGCCCGAGGTCCAGATCTAAGTGTATCATGCCTAAAAAAACAACTTGAATTTGGGTGTGTAAACAAGACAGGTTCAGTCTTGTTTAAAAATAGCAGATCTGCACAGATCTTGAAGTAGATCAGACAGAAACTGGTCATCTTCTTCCTCCAGCCTACGAAAAAGGATAAGCCCGACCTTCTTAGCTTAATACTCCCTCTACAGACCATCAATCTTCACGAGATCAAGTCCTACAGCTTTGTATTGAAGAGAGGAGTGGATTGAAGCTATTTGTAAGGCAAACGATGGTTAGAATGGAAGTTCTAGTGTGGTCTCTCCTCAAGAATTTCCACATGAACCTCACTAAAGTCGAGCTCTTTTGAGCTCAATGTCTCTCCTATTTTGATCTAAAGATTTAGCACCAAGGGAGAGGGGAGGATGCTCACTTGATTTAAGGCCATGGATCAAGTGTTCCTCCTTCGTGGCATGGTGAAGAGGTTGTGTGGTCAGTCTAGCTCTGAATCCTCCTTTTGAACTTGATTTCTTCAAGGAAACGCTTGGCTCTGCTGCTTGAGTGAAGGGAAAGAGGGCAAGGGTTCTGATGAGAGAGGGGAGGATGCCTTGGAAAGACAACCCACGCCATGCGTCCTCCTCTTAGTAGCCAAGAGTCTCCTTTCAGTCTTGGGATAAATTGAAAAGGTACTGTTAGTATTGAGAGTCGCGCCATGTTAAGTTTTACCTGCTTGTCAGCTACCGTGCGACTGTAACCGCTACCGCCGGTGAAAGTACTCAAGCGTTGACTCCTGCCCATCGAGTCGCTATCTTCTGATCGAATGTTATCGCTCGGCAGTAGAAGTTGTCGCGCGGCGTTAGCGCTTCTGGGTGACACCTTGCTTTCAAGGCGACACACGGCTTCTAGACGATTGTTCAGACCTCTAGTCGAATGCTACCGCCAGTGGTATATCTACCGCGCTGCACTAGCTTTTCTGGTCGACACAGCTAAGGCTTCTAGTCGATCGCTTAGACCTCTAGTCGATTGGCTAGACTTTTAGTCAGATCCTACCGTGCAGCGGTACCGCTACCGCTTGACACTAGTTCTTCTGGTCGACATAGCTAAGGCTTCTAGTCGATCGACTAGACCAGACATTGATTTTTGATTTTATGTCTGATCCTCTCCGGCCGATCACCTCCTTCCCTTCTCCGGACGTCAAACTCCTCTCTCTTCCTCTATAACTTATTTTTCTATTTTCGAAAAGACTCCATTTATCTAAAATGTTGTAAATCGTGCTATGCATATGAATTTAATTAAAGGATAGTGTTTTGTGCATAAATATAGCCCGATGTTTTTGTGATTTTACACATCTTTTATTGATTGAAGCCTTGAAAGGGGTGACCACAAACATATTTTTTGTTATACATAGAATCAAAATGATTATAATGTATTTTGTTGGACTATTATTGTGGGTCAAATAAACTGCAAAAATATATTTATTTGGTTTTTATGAATGATATATTTTGTTTGGTGATTTATTTAAGAAAATATTAATTTGATGTTTGAAAATAATCTGTAAATATGAAATTTGGCATGCATGAACAATTTTTTGGCCTGCATATATCCGCAGCCCGCATAAAGCGAAAAGAGGATTGCATATAACATTGCTATTATAGAAAAATACATAAAAGATTACACATCTTCAAAAAATAATGTCCAAAAAAGTTAGGGCCTAATTCTTAAATTCTCTTTCTTTGTAACATTCACAAAAAAACAAAAACAAAAATATGTTTTAAGACTCTCTATATAAAGTATTGTATATCAAAAAAATTAATAACTCGTACCAAAAAAATTATATATATACACACACACACACGAACATCTTCGCATGGGCTACCGTCCGTGCTCGATGCTCTTCGCTTCGATAGTACCTTAGCAGCGACGGTACATTTGCCCAAACTCGCCCGCTCTAGGACGCTCGACCAATTGACAGTGCATGGGTTGCCCGGTGCCCTACGCGATAGTACCCTCGCCTCGACAGAGTTTCGGCGCAACGACGCTCCCGCCGCTCGCGAACCCTGGTGCGCAAGATAAAATCGGGACGGGGGAGAGCACCGGGCATGGGGGTTCACGAGCGGCAGGAGCGCCGTCGCGCCGAAACTCTGTCGAGCCACGCACGATCATCATTTGTATCATTGTATCAAAAATATTTTATCATCATTTGTATAAGAATTTCAGCGTCATTCCTGTCACTGCCCCGTCACCACGAACCGGAACCGCAACAGCCTGTTGGGTGCCTTGCTCGACGAAAATTTTATATACGCGCAATGTATATGAGGATCCTGCGTGGAAGTTTTTTTTTGGGTAATTATATTTGCAGGCCCTATATGTATATTTGCAGCCCAATTTTTACGAGTTATTACGCGCCTTTTGCAAATACTCTTTGTTAGGTGTATTTTTAGGAAAAGTGTTCAACATGAAAGTTGTAGATCTCGTCGAAATCTACAACTTTGATGTTGAACACTTTTCCTAAAAATGCACCTAACATTGCGTATTTTCAAAAGGCGCGAAAAATTTCACAATAGTCTCGCGCCTTTTGAAAATACACAATGTTAGGTGCATTTTTAGGAAAAGTGTTCAACATCAAAGTTGTAGATTTCGACGAGATCTACAATTTTTATGTTGAACACTTTTCCTAAAAATGCACCTAACAAAGAATATTTTCAAAAGGCGCGTAATAACTCGTAAAAATTGGGCTGCAAATATCCATATAGGGCCTGCAAATATAACAAAAATATAGTTCTAAATTGCAACATTATCATGTCAGTCTGCCCGCCCCTCTCTCTCTCCCTCTCTTTTTCTGCCACAGTCGCTCTCTCTCTCCTCTCTCTCTCTCTCTCTCTCTCTCTCTCTCTCTCTCTCTCTCTCTTCAGCTCTTCCCCACCCTTCTCTCTCTCCCTCTCTCTTTCATCCACCACCGCCCCCTCTCTCTCTCTCCCCTCCCTCTTTCCTCTCTATCTCTCTTCTACTATTCCCCCATGCCTCTTCCGCTCACTCTCTCTCTCTCTCATATGTTGGCGCACCACCCTCCCTCTCCCTCTCTCTCCTCCCTCTCTCTCCTCTCTCTCTTCCGGTATTCCGCCAACTTTGTTCCCCACCCCTCTCTTTCTCTCCCTCTCTCATTTTCTCTCCCCCCCCCCTCTCTCTCCCCATCACCTTTGCTACGGACTTTCTTTTACTGTAGAAGCCTAAATATCTTTATATATATACACACACGAGCATCTTCGCACGGGCTATCGCCCTTGCTCGATGCTCTTCGCTTCGACAGTACCACAGCAGCGGCGGTACCTCCATCCAAACTCTCCCGCTCTAGGACGCTCTGTCAATTGACAGTGCATGTGTAGGCCTCATGCCCCGTGCGAAAGTACCCCGCCTCGACAGTGTCCGGCGCGACGGCGCTCCCTCCCCTCGCGAACCCCCGTGCGCACTACAAAATCAGGATGGTGCAGAGCACCGGGCACGGGGGTTCGTGAGGGGAGGGAGCGTCGTCACGCCGGGACACTGTCGAGGCGGGGTACTTTTGCACGGGGCATGATTTCTACACATTCACTGTCAATTAACAGAGCGTCCTAGATCGGGCGAGTTTGGGCGGAGGTACCGCCGCTGCTGGGGTACTGTCGAAGCGAACAACATCGAGCACGGGAGGTAGCCCGTGCGAAGTTGCTCGTATCCATACATGGATATAGATATACATATACAATATACTGGCCATACAAAAAAAAGAACATAGTGTTTTGTTTTCATATACTTCACTGAAAGTAGAGTCCTCATATCCATCGTCTGTGTCAAGTAATCAGGTGAGGTCATATGTAGAAAAGTCTTGGCTTTGGTAGATCTGTAGAATTGTTGCAGAACATCTCTTAGAGGAGAAAATTAGAGCTATAAACTGAAACATTTTAGCATACCTCAAGTGTGGGTAGGAAGATCTATCAACGGAGCTGTACAATTAGGTATGCAACGGAGCTGTACAATCAAAAAGCGGATTCCAGGAAGATCTATCAAGTGTGAGCAGGTTCTCGTGCAATAAATCTCGTTGTTTTGAAATATAAAAAGATTTGCAAATTTCAGTAACTAAACAGACTATAAAATTTATAGAGAAGTAATAGAAAATAGTTAAATTACATACCAGTGAGTTCATGCTTATCAAGTTTTTAATATATTTGTGACATATCGTACGACTTTGGTATGAGGAATGTGTTTGATCTCGAGAATTCATGGAAGACAAAATTCCATTGCTTAACACCTGATAGTTCCCGAGGCACGTCGCGTATGACTATTCGAATACCGTGATAGTTATATTTTGGCTTAGTCATTGTGTGTCATGATGTGGGTGATAATTGCCCATCTGGATCTCTGTATACATCTTCAATTTCTGTTAGAATGTCAAGAGCAGTAATAATAAATTTGAGAGGAGGATTTCTAAACTGCGGCGGCATGCCTGAAATTTTTTTTAAGTCATGTGTTATTCTGTACAAAGAATATAAATATTGAACAATAAATTAATTGTAAAACATAGAAACAAAAAAGAAAAATATGTAGTAATTATTACTAAATAGATAATAAAGTGGCAATTAGATCACATACCAATGATTCCATATTTATGGAGGCGTTCATATAATTTTGATATATCAGACAACTTTGGGATGAGGTCCCTTTTGGATCTGAGATATTCACTGTAAACATACATCCATTGTTCAATACCTATACGAATAGAAGAATCGTTAATATGAGTAGAATAAATATAGTAACATGAGAATTTAAATTGTTTACATATCAATTTGTCCGAATTTATGCAATCGTCGGCTTCTTGAGAGTATGGCAGGATATCGCTCGATGATAGCATTATTAAATTCATGAAGCATTCACGTTTCATTGTTTAATTGGTCTGCCAAATTAAAATTAACTATACATGGTCAGAATGTATAATAAATAAAAGATTGTAATAGTTGAGCATAGTAATAGCAAAAAAGCATATAAGCCTTCGTCGGCCGGGTATTGTCGCGCTTGTCCTGGAATTACATTCGTTTGCAAGAACATTGTTGACTAAATCAGTAGTGCGAAACTGAACTTGATGTTTATAAGGCAAATGGACCTGTAAACGGATAACCGAAGGATATATCTGGTGCATACCAAATCATGAGAAGGCTGACAGATCCCTACTTGCTTGATGGTTTGTCCCTGAAAGTAATTGGTGATGCCTAAGTTCGGTGGGACTGTGCAATAAATAAAAGAATTTAATAAATGAGTATAGTAGTAGTAGCACAAAAGTGTAATTGGAAAACAATTGAGTAGGGAAATTGGAAGGATACCTGGGCGATAACTTTGGAAAAGAGATCTTTGAAGACAACATTTTTTATATAGGTGTCACGGTATTCGGCGAGGGTACCATTTTTTACCAGAACTTTAGTATTTGATGCAGTCACTCCCCTTGATAAAGCAACATAAAGTTGGTCATGAGTGAAAACAGGAGAAGGCAAGTAGATACCAACTCGCTTGATTGTTTGTCCTTGAGACTTATTTATGGTCAAAGCAAAGCTTAAACGGATTGGAAATTGCTTGCGAGTTAGTTCAAAAGGCATTTTTAAATCTTCAGCATTTTTGAGTGATATACGTGGAAGGAAGACTGATTTGCATTTATGTTGTCACGTAAGTATTTCTGTTTCAATAACATTTGGTGAAAAATGACGACAAATAAGTTGTGAGCCATTGCAAAGACCAATCCGAGGATTTAGATTTCGTAGAAGCATCACAGGCGCGCCTTTTTTCAAAGATAGTTTGTGCGGTGGAAGATTGCCCGGTGAGATGTTATTCAGAAACTCTTGTGGGTATAAATTATATCTGTCATCGTGAACAGAATCGAAGGAGTAATATGTAATCTCATTTCCAGGCAATAATTTGAGACTTTTTTCATTTAACTGAGTCACATCTTCATTTAACGGAGTTAGCAACGCTCTGTTTTCCCAATAATCAGAGGTGTTCATGTCGGATGTAATATCAGAGAAAATGGTGTTGATAAGTACATTGATTGAATGTTCACCTTCCCATGAAATAATCATTGAATCAGGAACACTGATCATATCATCCTCGCATGCAGGTTCGTCACCGTTTCCAACCCGAAGCAAAAAATTTGAGAAATCTTGATCGTTTAATGCGCTCATATTTTTGGCCAACGAAAGTAATTTTACAGTTGACCGCAAAGGTGACTCAACTATGCTGGCATTGATAATTTGTGACTTTGTTCCGTTAATTACGACAGACGGAACTTGCCGAAAATCCCCTCCCATGATTACAACTTTACCACCAAAAGGTTGGTTTATCTCCAGAACATCTCACAGCGATCGATCAACAGCCTCAAATGCATGTTTGTGCGACATTGTCGCCTCATCCCACAAAATAGCAGAACAATGTTGTATGAGTTTTTGTATCTCAGATTGTTTCCCAAATTTGCAAAATGAGTCTGGCTCCAAAGGAATTGGAATTTTGAATTTCAAATATGTTGTGTTTCCACCTGGAAGAAGAGTCGCAGCAATTCCCGATGATGCTGTCGCAAGCACAATATGTCCATCTTGACGTAAATGCGCAAGTACAGCTTTGTATAAAAATATTTTTCCAGTGCCGCCAGAGCCATCTATGAAGAAAATACCACTTCGTCGTTGTCTAATAGTTTCAATAATAGTATGGAAGGCACAACTTTGGCTGAGATTTAAAGCCGAAACTGAGTTAAGATCTATTTATGAGATCGGTATCGAAAGCTCATCTTCAATTAAGCTTGAGAAGCTGCTAATATTTTCAAAGATTGCAGATATTTGAAGGATATCAAACTGTGTGATGTTTTTGTTATGTTGTTGAAGAGTGTAATCAATTTCATGAAGAAGCTTATTAAGAACATATAAATCACAGATAGAAGTGGAGTAACTATAATCTTCAATCATTGCAGCATAATTGTCGTTCCACAATTGTCTAACTTCTGTAGGGTTGCAGTACAGCAAAATTGTAGTAAATAAATTTCGCAATGCTAATGGCATTTGGTATTGTCTGGCCTCGCGCATACAATTATGTAGGCGGTTGTCTCGTTCAAGTAGGCCAAAATGTTCAGCAGCTTCTTTGAATGTTGAGTGGATAATAGTACCAACTGTCATCAGATGTTCAAAAGATTTAGGGCCCAGCACATAATTCAGCAGCAAGCGCAAATAAAAACGTTCACCTTCAGAAGGATGTACTGAGTAAATTCGACCAATAACTTTTTGGCGTCGTCTCCGCTTATGCCAAGTTCTAGAAGTCAAATTTCATGTATAGTGTTTAGGAAATTCGATGTACAAATAATTGCGTGTCACTTGTTGGGTGTCATAAACACTGAAAAATTCAGTTAACATTGCCCTGGAATTCCATTCGTTTGCAAGAACATTGCTGACCAAATCAGTAGTGCGAAACTGAACTTGATGTTTCTTAGGCAAATGTATCTGTAAACGGATAACCGAAGGATATGTCTGGTACATACCAAATTTGAATATCTTCCAAAACACTTCTTGTGGGCATATCCATCGGCCATTTACGTATTGAGATACTTCATTTCTATCTGGAAGAGGCTGAACATAGAATGCAATGGAAACTAGGCCCTTGGGAATGTATTTATATAAATATTTTATACTTTTAATACTGCTGCAAATTTCAACGTTAATATGACAATCATATTTTAGCAAAAGCCATGGGTTATAAGGAACAACCCATCGATTGTCAACAACAAAATTCTGAACACGCCGCAATGTAAATGATATTCCATTATCGCGACACCGATAGATTGGGTAGGAGTCTGCTCCTTGCAAGGTATGTTCTGAAAAGTTTTTCGGGTAACCCTTTTTGCAGCTACCATGCTTCATGAAAAAGCCATGACGGTTTATGTGTGTGCATGGGCCATGAATCATATGTCGTACAACAGTGCTATATAAATCAGGTTCATGTTCAACATGAGGAAGCTCGGCTCTAACAATCTAGTCATATTCATCTGGAGTACTCATTTTATCGCGTGCATCAAAAATAATCAACATATGAACGTATGACAAACCTCTTTTTTGGAACTCAATTACATGAACATGACTAATCGTTTGGCCAAGAACATGTTTATGGAAAAGATCTTGCTTTAATTTCTGATATTTAGCATGAAATATCCAATAAACTAAATCAGGACGATCTTGTGGGGTTTGTCCTGGATAAAGTGCTTCAGTGATTTCTTGCCAAGATGTGTTGCATGTCATTGTTAAAAATACATCTGGTCTACCATAATGCTGGACAACGGCCATTGTGTCTTGGTAACTTTTGAAACCAAGACTTGGTCTCTCGTGGAGTTCGGGGTCCCCAAAAGAGGGGTGAGCTCACACCTACTTCTCTCAAGGGAGAGCACTAGGCCGAAGACTTAAAGAACTAGGAACAAGACCGAGGGCTCAGCGAGGAGGTCCCACCACACACCCGGAAGATCTTAGAGCGCTTCCCCTCCCAAGCCAATGCTGAGCTTGGGGCACCTTTGGAAGCTCTCCTCCACCACCAAAGAATCCTAGGGGGAGAGTAGTCCAAAGAGAGTGATCTGCCTTCAAAGGTGCCCCTTGGTCCTATTTATAGTTTTCCTTGCTTTGTCTGTAAATAGTCAGATTTTGGCCTAAGAGATTACCAAAATGCACCCAGGTTTGGCATGCCAACAGCCAAATCCCGTCATTTCGAGGCGCTAAACGCAGACTACCACCACCACTCGCCCGCCTAAGGGGCTGGGTGAGAGGGAGGCCGCCCGCCTCCACCGCTCGCCCGCCTAAGGGGCTGGGCAAGCGGGAGGCCGCCCGCCTCCCCTGCTCTCCCGCCTAAGGGGTTGGGCGAGCGGGAGGCCGCCCACCTCCCCTACTCTCCCACCTATGGGGCTGGTCGAACGGGAGGCCGCCCGCCTCCCCAGCTCGCCCGCTTAATGGGTTGGGCGAGCGGGAGGCCGCCCTCCTCCACCGCTCACCCTCCTAAGGGCTGGGCGAGCGGGAGACCGCCCGCCTCCACCCCTCGCCCTCCTAAGGGGCTGGGCGAGCGGGAGGCTGCCCGCCGCCCCTACTCGCCCGCCTAAGGGGCTGGGAGAGCGGGAGGTCGCCCGCCTCCACAGCTCGCCCGCCTAAGGTGATGGGCAAGAGGGAGGCCGCCCGCCTCCAACGCTCCCCCGCCTAAGGGGCTGGGCGAGTGGGAGGTCGCCCGCCTCTACAGCTCGCCCACCTAAGGGGATGTGCGAGCGGGAGGCCTCCCGCTTCAACCGCTCGCCCGCCTAAGGGGCTGGGCTAGCGGGAGGCTGCCCGCCTCCACCGCTCACCCGCCTAAGGGGCTGGGCGAGCGGGAGTCCGCCCGCCTTCACCGCTCGCCCACCTAAGGGGTTGGGCGAGAGGGAAGCCGCCTGCCTCCCCTGCTCGCCCGCCTAAGGGGCTGGCCGAGCGGGAGGCCGCCTGACTCCACAGCTCACCCGCCTAAGACGCTGGGCGAGCGGGAGTCCGCCCGCCTCCATCGCTCGCCCGCCTAAGGGGCTGGGCGAGCAGGAGGCCGCCCGCCTCCACAACTCGCCCGCCTAAGGGGATGGGCGAGCGGGACGTTGCCCGCCTCCACTTCTCACCCGCCTGAGGGGCTGGGCGAGCGGGAAGCTGCCCTCCTCCCCTGCTCGCCCGCCTAAGGGGCTAGGCGAGTGGGAGGCTGCTTGCCTCCCCTACTCGCCCGCCTAAGGGGCTGGGCGAGCGGGAGGTCGCACGCCTCCCCAGCTCGCCCGCCTAAGGGGCTGGGCGAGCAGGAGGCTGCCCGCCTCCACCGCTCGCCCGCCCAAGGGGATGGGCGAACGGGAGGCCCCCCGCCTCCACCACTCGCCCGCCTAAGGGGCTGGGCGAGCGGGAGGCCACCCGCCTCCCCGGCTCGCCCGCCTAAGGGGCTGGGCAAGCGGGAGGACGCCCGCCTCCACTGCTCGCCCGCCTAAGGGGCTGGGTGAGCGGGAGGCCTCCCACCTCCACCACTCACCCCCCTCACCGGGTATGCCCAGAAATTCCCCCGCCCCTATTTCTTGGGGCAGTGTCTCGGGGACCCACTCGGCGAATACAGGGTTGTACACAATCCCCGCTCTTTTCGAGCGGGTCACGCGCTCGGAAAGAAAAGTCCAGCCATGTACATTCGACGAGTGGCGCTGAGTGAAGTTGAGAACACTCCACCTCATCCTGGGAAAATTTTACTTAGCCTCCCAGAGAGGCCAATCCTGTCCTGCTGGCTAGCGAGAGCCCGGTCAGCGAAACCATCTCGAGGGTAAAAACTACTTAGCCTCCCCGAGAGGTCATCCTGCCCTGTCGGCTAGTGAGAGCCCGATCATCGGAGCCATCTCGGTGGAAAAAACTACTTAGCCTCCCCGAGAGGTCATCCTGCCCTGTCGGCTAGTGAGAGCTCGGTCAACGGAGCAATCTCGAGGGAAGAAACTACATAGCCTCCCCGAGATGTCATCCTGCCCTGCCGGCTAGTGAGAGCCCAGTCAGCGGAGCCATCTCGGGGGAAGAAACTTCTTAGCCTCCCCAAGAGGTCATCCTGCCCTGCCGGCTAGTGAGAGCCCGGTCAGCGGAGCCATCTCGGGGAAGAAACTACTTAGCCTCCCCGAGAGGTCATCCTGCCCTGCCGGCTAGTGACAGCCCGGTCAGCGGAGCCATCTCGGGGCTAAGTACTTTGAAAACATCCGGCCACCGAGCGTTCCCCGACCCTGCCAGCTTGGTGGGAGCATAGTCAGCGGGCCAACATCGAGGCTAAGTACTTTGAAAACCTCTGGCCACCGTGCGGTCCCCGGCCCTGCGAGCTTGGTGGGAGCCTGGTCAACGGTCCAGCATCGGGGCTAAGTACTTTGAAAACCTCCGGCCACCGAGCGGTCCCAAGCCCTGCCAGCTTGGTGGGAGCCTGGTCAGCGGGCCAGCATCGGGGCTAAGTACCTTTAAAACCTCCGGCCACCGAGCGGTCCTCGGCCCTACCAGCTTGGTGGGAGCCTTGTCAGTGGTCCAGCGTCGGGGCTAAGTACCTTGAAAACCTCCGGCCACCGAGTGGTCCCCGGCCCTGCCAGCTTGGTGGGAGCCTGGTCAGTGAGCCAACATCGGGGCTAAGTACCTTGAACACCTTCGGCCACCGAGCGGTCCCCGGCCATGCCAGCTTGGTGGGAGCCTAGTCAGCGAGCCAGCATCAGGGCTAAGTACCTTGAAAACCTCCGGCCACCAAGCGGTCCCCGACCCTGCCATCTTGGTGCGAGCCTGGTCAGCGGGCCAGCATCGGGGCTAAGTACTTTGAAAACCTGAGGCGACCGAGAGGTCCCCGGCCCTGCCAGCTTGGTGGGAGCCAGGTCAGCGGGCTAGCATCGGGGCTAAGTGTTGGAACATGGTCTTCCGCATCTCCTAGGTTTGAGAATAGCAAATCCTATGTGTATTTGATCTTGTGTGTTTACGTGTGCAGGATAACAAAGTCTACATGACTCAAGGATTACATAAGAAGGTTGCCCCCAAAGTTGAGCCAACAAATCCAAAACACCTACTAGCGCTGGAGGTAGTACTAGCACAGGCGCTAGCTGTCGTTCGACGAACTGTTAGCGGCGCTCGACGAAATGCTCGTAACGGCGTTCGACAAAAATTCGATCGACAAACTCTTTGCTGCGTTCGACGAAATTTCGTTCGACGAAATGTTGGCTTAAGCACAAATGTCGGGAGTAATTATAGAAGGAGATAACGCCAGGCGATATCCGATAGCACAGGCGATGGCGAGGAGCACAGTAGGCAAGAGAGAATTGTTTCCTCCAATTGAAGATTCTGCCGCGCAGAATATGTCCTAATATGGGATAGCGCTGGCGGTAGCACTAGCGCAGGCGCTAGCACTAAGTCTATAAAAAGGACATCTTGTCTCCGTATTCTTCATCTACTAGAGATCCAGAATTCCAGAGCTTCGTGCCACAGCATAGAGAGGAAGTTTCAGAGAGATACTCCCACAAATCTATAAAGGCTAAAGGAGATCCGTGGAGAAGATTTCAACACGCGTCATTATCGTGACGAAAGACCGCATCAACTACGATCATACTCTGCGTCTTCGTCTACTTCTCCAAGAGATCCACATTGAGGGAGTTTTTATATTATTGTCTTTTTATTTCACATCCTTTCTTGTAATCGTTTAGTAAACTCGCCTCGTGTTGGCGACTAGGTCTGGGTAGGACTTAGGGCAGAAATTTCCCTCGTGTTGGCGACTAGGTCTCGGGTGTAGGTCTAGGGGGTGCTCGAGGCCATATCCGGGGAAGGGTTGGCTAGAGCAGCTTGAGGCCGTATCCGGGGAAGGATCGGCTAAAGCCAACCGGTTCGTGGGGATACGAGTCGGTATAGAAAACAAAAAGATTCTTTCATATTTCGCTTTGATTTCTAGCGTCATTGAAATCAAAATTTTGTAATCATTTTTATTAATAGTAATCATGTCTCTCCTTTTGTAATAAAAATGATTTGTTCTTCATTTCTCTAAATTGTTTATTGTCATCTCTTTTATTATAAAACAATTTAGATCTTTATTCAAAATCACTATTTTGATCTCTTATTATTTCAAGTAATACAAAATATAATATAAGTTTTTGAAAACCCTTATTCACCCCCCCTCCCCCCCCCCCCCCCCCCCCCCCCCCCCCCTCTAAGGGCGCCTACCGATCCAACAAGTGGTATCAGAGGGGTTTTATTTCAATCGGCTTAACAACCAGGAATAATGGCATCTCATGATCTCGCTTCTATTAGTGGGGTAAATTTTTATGAAGAAGAAAAATCTCTTAAACCACCTTTATTCGAAGGAAGAAATTATAAAGGGTGGAAATTTTTAATTGAAAAGTTTATTAAAAATTTAGATATCGAAGCATGGAATATAGCAATAGTAAGACCAGCATATGAAACAAATAAAAAGGAACGTCACCTAAATGCAAAAGCTTTAAATATTATTTTATGTGCTTTATCTCACGACATTTCAAAATTAATATACTGTTTTTCTAGTACATACAAAGTATGGAAATTTCTTAAAGAAATGTATGATTCTCCTTCTACAGGTATGGAACAATCACAAGAACCGGAGAATATGCAAGCTTGCACAAGTCTTCAAGAATGCTCCTCTCATGACGGTTCAATGGAGCACACATCAAATGGAAAAGAAGAAATACTGTCTTCGGAAGAAGAGAGCCAAAAAGATGTAAAAGAAACCATATGTTCAAATCATGCCTCTCCCGAAAGCAATGTAAGGAAATCAAATCCCATCTTTTGTACTTCTATTTCTACATTACAATTGCTTCAAACTACAAAGAGTAAAATTAAGAAATTAAAGAATGCTAATAAACATCTGCGCCTAGAAAATAAAAATTTAAAGGCAAAAATTAAAGAAGAATCAAATTCTAATTTATCTAGTTCTACCCAAGGCTCCTTAGTTGAAAACATTACACCTTGTATAGAATTTAATGATTTGAAAGAAAAATGCAAGGAACTTGAAAAGGAACTTCTTTCTATAAAAGAACAAAATAAAAAATTATGTTTAGAAAATTCATCTATGGAAAATGATTGTGCTAAGCGTAAAGAATATAAAATTGAAATTAAAGAGATGGATGAAACATTTGATGAATATAGAAAAAAACTATCAAGATCATATTGATTCAATTGTTTCCACTCTTAAAAATAGCACAATCGCTTATAATAAAGCTAGACATAATTTAAACATTAAGAATGATGAATTAAAATCAAAAATCAACTTGCTTATGAAAATTGTAAATACAAATTCACAATATAAAATTATATCTAAAAACAAGTTGAATATGAATATGAACATCTTAACTAAGTTTAATAATGGGAGTAAGGAACATGAAGGATTTGTTAATCAAAATCAAAATCACCATTATTTACAAAATTATGTATCTCCTAAAGTAAAATCAAATATGCAAAAATTTCCTATGAAAAATGATTTCAAATGTCATCATTATTTTAAGCCTAAGTTTAATGAATATGGAAATTTAATGCAAAATTATAATATTAAATCTAAGTATGAGTGGAGACCCAAAATTAAAGATGAAACATTAACTTCACTTGAAAGGGTCCATTCGTACTTGTCTCCCCAAAAGCCAACTCGCTATATTTGGGTACCCAAAGGAACCATCCCACATGGTCCCCTTTGGATACCTAAAACTCTTATTCATTAGGTATCATCAATTGCATGAAGTAGAATCCTTTCAAAATGAAATATACAAAGTTCTACTTCATGATATGCTTTCATGTCTTTTAATTTTTCTTGTTTTCTTATTTCTTTTGAACTATCATGTCATGGTCATCCTATACAGTATTAAAAATATGATTTTATCTCTTAAAAGCTTAATATGTTTATAAAATCAAATTGATCAAAATTCAAAATCATATTTTATTTTGATGACCTATCTTTTATTCTTATATTCATTGCTTCTAAATATCTTATATTATCCATATGAATCAAACTCTAAATTTGCTATAAGATATTTCAAATTAAATCAGGTTATTAGGCTATTAAGATTCGTAGCCTTCACCAACAAGTGGTTTAGTGAAATAACTTGATCTAAAAGAAAATTCAAGATCTAAATAAAAGCTCAACTTTCAATATGGTTGTCTTTGTTCACAGCAAAAAAATTATATTGTGTTCACTCCTTGATGTCAAACATGATCTAAACCATCACTATTGTTCACCTATCAAAAATCACATATATATATTCAAAATTCTTAATTAAAAGAAAATCACTAAAATGTATTGAAAGAATTTACCGTCATAATGAATATTGAATTCACATGCACCACCATGATCTATTGATGTCTTTTGCTAAAATTCTCTAACATCATATATCATAAGTCATATCAAAGGTCTTCTAAAAAGCAATTATTTCTATCATAATTATGTGAATTATAATTGATATATTAATTGATGACAATTGATATTATAATTACATACCATGGTTGGTGTATTATGTGTGTATTGTGATTTATTTCAAGTTTAGACCTTTGAATCATTTTGATATCAAATCAAATAAATCTTCACTCCACTCTAGGTCTATAAGTTGAAACACTATCAAACCTTGGTATAACATTAATCTCAAATTTATCATACTAACATTGTCGACTAAAGAATTTTTGTGTCTATGTTAGGCTTTATATGTTTACCAAGATATACAGGCTGGGTATTCTTATCTAGGGCTTATCCATGGTATTATTGTGCATGAACATGATTGTTAATCACTAAAATCATGCAAATTTGATTTGTTCATTCATGTCATCTCATGCTAAGTTTATTTGGTAAAGTCATATACAAAATCGCTAATGTTTCATGAAATTTGCACTATCTAGACATCTCCAAAAAATCTGAAATTTCAGCATGAAACTACTATTAGGACACTTAATTAAGATCAACAATTAAAAATTTCAAAATCATCAAAAATCGTGTACTGTTTCCTGCGCTAGCGCTAACGCCGGCGGTAGTGCACCTGTTTGCTTTTATGTAATTTTAAAATTCTTAAAAATATATTAATCTATGTGTATTATTTATTTTTGCACTTCTGCTTTTATTTCATTTTTGAAAAATCAAATACAAAAATACAAAAGCCAAATTACAAAAAAATTATGTTTTTTCCTTTTGTTCTTTTGTCATTTGTTTAAATTCTATTTCTAAAAAGCAAAAATCAAATACAAAAATATAAAACAAAAACAAGTATCAAAAATTGTTATTTTGAACTTAACTTTTCTATTTACATGTATCTTGCGGAAGGGTGATTTGGGCTATCATACCATCACATCACCTAGTACCGGGCGAACCTCTCACAAGGTAGTCCTACGGAAGTCCAAGATCAATATTATGAGTTCAAACTTTAAATCAAATCTTTCTTCAAAATATCAAAAATACTATATGGACTTCATTGAAGTTCAAGCATGATTTAATCTATTCTTTAGAATTTCTATAATGTTGCAATTTATCTTTTCAAACTATTTTGAACATTGTTTTCATCATGCTTTGATATATCCATTAATATGTGCATCAAGTATCGTTTAAAAGGTGTGTAGAACTTTGCTTAGCATGCCTCTAAGTATGAGTAAATGTTTTATGTTTGATAATGATCTTTATTCACTCACTTATTTTGGCATTGTCTACATATGTGTTTAATCTAAGAATGCTTGTGTATGTTATGTATTAGTACAATGAATTAAAATTGCACAAGTATCTTACCTACACTCCTTTACTTGCACTTTTAAAAGTTAAGAAAAGTGGTTATGTTTTTCATAAATTATATTGGTTTGCAAAACAAGTGTATTCAGAGAACTTTGTATAAAACAAAAATCATAAAATCAAGTGACAAATATAACTCCACCAAGCACTACTTGAACCTCCTGATAAGTCTTAATAAGCGTTGTGAGGTTGAGCACCTTGGAAAGAATAGTAAAGTATCTTGTGCAAATCAAATCTTTCTTTCAAAATAAAAACCACTTACTCTTAAAGTACACCGGATCACTAATCTTAACATTAAAAATAAAATATGTGATCCCCCAAGCACTACTTTGCACCCTGATAAGTCTTAATGAGCATTGTGTGTGCAAAGCACCTTGGTAGTTGTACATTTTTGTTTGTGCATTGAAGTGTGTGGAAGTAAAATTATTTGTGTTTTATTGTGCTCTTCACTTTACATATCTCTTGTATTTTTGATTAAAACATTTGTTTAGTCTATTCAAAATACATGTATGTGCACATCATTATCTTCCATAACACTTCTTCTCATGAGTATTGAATCCTAATGCAAATTCTATACTACACTTTATTTATGATGCACTAGATAACCTAGCATGCTCTCTACAATATTTGGTATGTTTTTGAAATTGTGAATTAAAATAACATTGTAGTAATCTCTTTTTGATAACATTATTTCATGCTTGGTTACTTTATTGTCAAACTTAAAGATTTTAATTGAAAAATGATTTACAAAAACATCTTCTTTTTGAAATTTAACTCATATATCTTTTTATGGATCATCATTAATTACAATAAGATGTTACTTGTATTTCTATAAGTCTTCCGCATCATAACCATATAATTGTTTTACCTTGCGCTTTTATGCTTACTTAAAGTCTTTTATTGTTGTGTGCATCATCACTTGAATCTTAAAATTCCTTTCTTTCAGTAAGTGGCAGACTTTCTTGGTAAACTTTATATTGGTTACTCTAAACATGAATATTTTTTTATTAAAAACTCTGATTCATTTCTATGAAAATATTGTTAACTCTGATTCATTAATGGATTTCAAAATAGCTATGTGAGTGTTTTCATAAATTCAAATATAAAAATCCATTGGCTATGAAATTATACTTTAATTTAAAACGCTTAAATGTTTCCAATAATTATTATCCATGACTTCATTTCTCACCATAGCGGGGGCGTAGGGTTGTAGACATTAGATAACCTTTATCTCTAGTCATGTCTTGTCCTTAACCGGGGAGGGTTCTAGTGGGGCCTTGCGAGGCACTGGGGGGAAAGAGTGCTAGGTTGAGTTGTGTCTAGTGTTTGCATATGGGACTAACACCCCAACCTACGGCATGTATGCAGCTCCTCATGCCCATCCATCACTTAGTACGGGGCTAGGGTGTAGACTTATTGTCTGGGTAGTTTAGTTACTTGGAAATCATTACGTTTTGTTTATGCTACAAACTCTGATTTATGAAATTGTTGTAATACTCAAACTCTGATCTATTTAAATGAAAAGTATTCTAAAACTCCTTATCATTTCCTTCTCTGCAAGCTCGATCATGCTTTTATCTTATTATCAATTTTAAAGTGGTGTCTCCTAACCCGCTTTTGCTAATAACAAAAGGGGGAGAACTAACATGATAAATATAATCTGCTATCAAAATATAATGCTTAATTAAGATGATAGATTACATATTAGGGGAGCATTCACTTAGGGGGGGCATGTATTTAAGGGGAGCAATTCTAAATGCTAAAATCGTAAATTATCCTAAGTCATCACTCTCACACACACACAAGTATGTTTCTTCATGCTTATATATTAATGCTCTGATTTATCATTAATGGATTTGTTATTATCAAAAGGGGGAGTTTGTTGGAACATGGTATTCCGCATCTCCTAGGTTTGAGAATAACAAATCCTATGTGTATTTGATCTTGTGTGTTTACGTGTGCAGGATAACAAAGTCCACATGACTCAAGGATTACATAAGAAGGTTGCCCCCAAAGTTGAGCCAACAAATCCAAAACACCTACTAGCGCTGGCGGTAGTACTAGCGCAGGCGCTAGCTATCGTTCGACGAACTGTTAGCGGCGCTCGACGAAATGCTCGTAACGGCGTTCGACGAAAATTCGCTCGACAAACTCTTTGCTGCGTTCGACGAAATTTTGTTCGACGAAATGTTGGCTTAAGCACAAATGCCGGGAGTACTTATAGAAGGAGATAGCGCCAGGCGATATCCGATAGCGCAGGCGATAGCGAGGAGCACAGTAGGCAAGAGAGAATTTTTTCCTCCGATTGAAGATTCTGCCGTGCAGAATATGTCCTAATATGGGATAGCGTCGGCGGTAGCACTAGCGCAGGCGCTAGCGCTAAGTCTATAAAAAGGACATCTTGGCTCCGCCTTCTTCATCCTCTAGAGATCTAGAATTCCAGAGCTTCGTGCCACAGCATAGAGAGGAAGTTTCAGAGAGATACTCCGACAAATCTATAAAGGCTAAAGAAGATCCGTGGAGAAGATTTCAACACGCATCATCATCGTGAAGAAAGACCGCATCAACTACGATCATACTCTGCGTCTTCGTCTACTTCTCCAAGAGATCCACATTGAGGGAGTTTTTATATTATTGTCTTTTTATTTCACATCCTTTCTTGTAATCGTTTAGTAAACTAGCCTCATGTTGGCGACTAGGTCTGGGTAGGACTTAGGGCAGAAATTCGCCTCGTGTTGGTGACTAGGTCTCGGGTGTAGGTCTAGGGGGTGCTTGAGGCCATATCCGAGGAAGGGTTGGCTAGAGCGGCTTGAGGTCATATCCAGGGAAGGATCGGCTAAAGCCAACAGGTTCGTGGGGATACGAGTCGGTATAGAAAACAAAAAGAGTCTTTCATATTTCGTTTTGATTTCTAGCGTCATTGAAATCAAAATTTTGTAATCATTTTTATTAATAGTAATCATGTCTCTCCTTTTGTAATAAAAATGATTTGTTCTTCATTTCTCTAAATTGTTTATTGTCATCTCTTTTTTTATAAAATAATTTAGATCTTTATTCAAAATCACTATTTTGATCTCTTATTATTTCAAGTATTACAAAATATAATATAAGTTTTTTAAAACCCTTATTCACCTCCCCTCTAAGGGCGCCTACCGATCCAACACTAAGTACCTTGAATACCTCCGGCCACCGAGCGGTCCCCGGCCCTGCCAGCATGGTGGTAGCCTGGTCAGTGGGCCATCATCGAGGCTAAGTGCCTTGAACACCTACGGCCACCGAGTGGTCCCCGGCCCTGCCAGCTTGGTGGGAGCCTAGTCAGCGGGCCAGCATCGGGGCTAAGTACCTTGAAAACCTCTGGCAATCGAGCGGTCCCCGGCCCTACCAGCTTAGTGGGAGCCTGGTCAGCGGGCCAGCGTCGGGGCTAAGTACCTTGAAAACTTCCGGCCACCGAGCGGTCCCCGGCCCTGCCAGCTTGGTGGGAGCCTGGTCAGCGGACCAGCATCGGGGCTAAGTACCTTCAACACCTCCGGCCACTGAGCAGTCCCCGACCATGCCAGCTTGGTGGGAGACTGGCCAGCGGGCTAGCATCGGGGCTAAGTACCTTGAAAACCTTCGGCCACCAAGCGGTCTACGGCCTTGCTAGCTTGGTGCGAGCCTGGTCAATGGGCCAACATCGGGGCTAAGTACTTTGAAAACCTCCGGCGACCGAGAGGTCCCCGGCCCTGCCAGCTTGGTGGGAGCCTGGTCAGCGGGCCAGCATCGGGACTAAGTACCTTGAACACCTCCGGCCACTGAGCGGTCCCCGGCCCTGCCAGCTTGGTGGGAGCCTGGTCAGCGGGTCAGCATCGGGGCTGAGTACCTTGAAAACCTCCGGCCACCGAGCGGGCCCTGGCCCTGCCATCTTGGTGGGAGCCTAGTCAGCGGGCCAGCATCGGGGCTAAGTACCTTGAAAACCTCTGGCCATCGAGCGGTCCCTGGCTCTGCCAGCTTGGTGGGAGCCTGGTTAGCAGGCCAACATTGGGGATAAGTACCTTGAAAACCTCTGGCCTCAGAGCGGTCCCCGGCCTTACCAGCTTGGTGGGAGCCTGGTCAGTGGGCCAGCATCGAAGCTAATTACTTTGGAACCTTTCATCACATTAATCATCATATTATATGTGAGAAAAAACTAAGTATGAAAGTAAAATAACATACTACATAGACTTAGAGGGTAGAAAAAACTAAGTATGGAAACCAAAACTTGGTCTCCTACTCCCAGGCATGGTCTTCCTCGATCCCCTACGGTTGTCGTTGTTGCTGCATCGGACCCCTTGCCTCCCTTATTTCCAAAAACTCAGGGCAGGCGGACGTCGCGTGATCTTCCTCCTCGTGGAATTCACAGTAGGGTAACACCACCATATCCCCCTTTCCTGGCTCTCTTCCTTCTTCTCTAGCCAATCGACATAGTTTGCTGAGGTGGTGGAGGGGGTGCCTTCGGTCCCTGCCTCCAACTCGGGGGGTCGGGTCTCTCCCCTTGGAAGTTCCCCTCTCCTTGGTCAAACTTCCTTTCGGGATCCTCCCTACTCCCTCCACACTGCCTTGCCTCCGGCTCACTCAGCATGGCCAACCTTTTTGTGAACTCCGGGTTGGCCTCCTCTCACTCAATTTCCTCTATCGCCCTTTCCATCAGTTCTTCACAGGATATGGGAGTCTTTCGCTTTAAGCTCGTCTTGAAGAACCCCTCCCGTAGCCCCACTATGATGGCGAGATGGAGGGTGAACCCGGGCACCTCCTGGGTGAGGAGGACCTCTTCCTGGAACCTGTCAATGTAGCGAGCCAACGACTCCCTTGGCTCTTTTTGATCTTGAAGAGTGCTTCGGCATCCTTCTTTCTCTTCCTCGACGTCGAGAAGCGCAGCAGGAAACCTCGACGTAAATCCTCGAAGGCCTAGATAGACCCCACGGGGAGCTGGTGGAACCAGTCCCTCACCTTCTCCTTTAGGGTGGTGGCAAAGAGCCGACACTGGAAGGCATCTGACATAGGCCTGATAGAGACCATGTCCTCGAACCACTGCAGGTGCAGGACTGGGTCATCCTTGCCGGAGTAGTAAGACATCTCCGCCCCCCTGAACCCCTCTGGAACCAGAGCCGAGAGGATCAACTCACAAAAGGGACTCCCCCCCCCCCCCCCCCCGCCTCGTCCACCCGCATTTGCTCGACCCGCTTTGGAGCGGGCGAGTGGGGGCTGGATGCCTCCCCGCTCGCCCCTCTTTGGGGCTGGGCGAGTGGGGGTCGGATGCCTCCCCGCTCGCCCCATTGGGGCTGGGCGAGTGGGGGATGGCCGCCTTTCCACTCCCCCCCCCCCCTTTTAGAATCCGGGTGAGTGGGGGTTGTATGCCTCCCCACTCGCCTCCGCCAACACCTCCTTCCCGGATTGCCAGCCGAGAGTGCTCTCGCCCATACGTCGGGGAGGGACCTCCGGACTGCCTCCTTCCTCGCCTTCGCCTCTCGTGGCGAAAGCTAGCTGCAAGGTCTGCAGGACCTCCCGCTTGAAGTTTTCGAACATCTCCATCGTCACCACAGCCACCGGCGGCTGCGAGTGGCCTGGGTCGGATCCATCTCCTCCACTTCCATCCATAGAGCTAAGGTTAAGATTTTTCGTGCTGGTCACTCTCCACGCTCACTGCACCATAATGTTGAAACCAAGACTTAGTCTCTCGTGGAGTTCGGGGTCCCCAAAAGAGCCGGTGAGCTCACACCTACTTATCTCAAGGGAGAGCACTAGGTCGAAGACTTAAGGAACGAGGAACAGGACCGAGGGCTCAGCGGGGAGGTCCCACCACACACCCGGAAGAACTTAGAGCGCTTCCCCTCCCAAGCCAATGCTGAGCTTGGGGCACCTTTGGAGGCTCTCCTCCCCCACCAAAGAATCCTAGGGGAGAGTAGTCCAAAGAGAGTGATCTGCCTTCAAAGGTGCCCCTTGGTCCTATTTATAGTTTTCCTTGCTTGTTCTGCAAATAACCACATTCTGGCCTAAGAGATTACCAAAATGCCCCCAGGTTTGGCATGCCAATAGCCAAATCCCGTCATTTCGAGGCGTTAACGTAGACCGTCACAACCGCTCGCCCGCCTAAGGGGCTGGGTGAGCGGGAGGCCGCCTGCCTCCACCGCTCGCCCGCCTAACGGGCTGGGCGAGCGGGAGGCCTCCCGCCTCCCCTGCTCGCCTGCCTAAGGGGTTGGGCGAGAGGGAGGACGCCCGCCTCCCTTGCTCTCCCGCCTAAGGGGCTGGGCGAGCGGGAGGCCGCCCGCCTCACCAGCCCGCCCGCCTAATGGGTTGGGCGAGCGGGAGGCTGCCCGCCTCCACCGCTCTCCCTCCTAAGGGGCTGGGCGATCGGGAGGCTGCCCGCCTCCACCCCTCGCCCGCCTAAGGGGCTGGGCGAGCGGGAGGCCGCCCGCCGCCCCTGCTCGCCCGCCTAAGGGGCTGGGAGAGCGAGAGGTCGCTCGCCTCCACAGCTCGCCCGCCTAAGGGGCTGGGCGAGCAGGAGGCCGCCCGCCTCCAACGCTCACCCGCCTAAGGGGCTGGGCAAGCGGGAGGTCGCCCTCCTCCACAGCTCGCCCGCCTAAGGGGTTGTGCGAGCGGGAGGCCGCCCGCCTTCATCGCTCGCCCGCCTAAGGGGCTAGGCGAGCGGGAGGCCGCCCTCCTCCCCTGCTCGCCCGCCTAAGGGGCTGGGCGAGCGGGAGGACGCCCGCCTCCCCAGCTCGCCCTCCTGAAAGTCAATTGAATATCAGTTGAAAGTGATTGATATAATCAACTACGCTTTGATACCAATTGAAAGTGGAGGTTAGTTCTTAAATTAAAACTTTTTGGGTTATTTGAAAATAGTGATTATGTGTAGTTAAGTGAGTTATGAAAAACAAACAAAAACAAATCACAGATATCAGCACATGACAGAAAATAGACAAGCATTACAGACGACACAAAAAAATATAGTAGTTCCCCAATCAACCTGGGTACATCTACTCTTCTACCACACTTGGTAGGAATCCACTACAGGTTTTTGATCAGGTGCCCTGCCACCAAGGGAGTTTTGATCAGGTGTCCACACACCAAGGGAGTTTTTGATCAGGTGCTCTAACCCAACTACAGGTTTTTGATCAGGTGCCCTGCCACCAATGGCTGTAACTTTTGAAGGGAGTTATAACCCTGTACAAGATGGAAAGGGAAAAGAATATGTTGTTCTTCTCTTTCTGAGAAGACTCTAGAGATCTTGATGGGTTGTTGAGAATGGATCTTGATGATGTTGAAGAAGAGCCCCACCTGACTTTATTAGTGTTGAGGAAGCTTCTTCACTTGATTGTAATAACTCTTTTTCTTCTTCTGCAGTTTTGATCCTGAGCAAGTGATCTTGATTGGTGTCTCAGGATGAAGATGTTCTGCAGAGAAGAGTTAGCAAAAAAAAGATAAATAATATATGTTGTTCTTATTAAGAACTCTGTAGATATGCTTCTTCTTTTTGCTTCTATGTTATTTCTGTTTCTCTCTTCCTGTATCTGTATAATCCTTCTCTCTTGTTTTTATTCTCTGCTCTTCTCTCTGTATATATAATCTGGAGAAAGCTTTCAGGCTATTTTGAATTCTTGCCCGACAAAAGAAAGAGATAATGTTTCTTTAATTTTCTCGAGAAGATAAATTGCCGTCTTTATTGCTTTTCTGCAACGGCTATAATATTTATTGTCTGCAACGGCTATAATATTAATTTATAAAGAAAACACGGGCAACAATATATAAATAGAATTAAATCAGAATATTGCTGAGAATATTACTCGAGCTGAGAATCTCTAAATTATAAAGCTGATAGAAATTCGTCGAGCTCAGCTTCAAGTTCGTCGATCTGAGAATTGAATTCGTCGTTCTGAGCTTCTGTTGAAGATTCGTCGAACGCAGACTAGAGATCGTCGAACGCATCTTTTCGTCGACCGCTAAGACGGGCTGGATTTCGTCGACCGCTGAGACGGGATGGATTTCGTCGACCGCATAATGAATATAATTCGTCGACCGCAGAGCGTCGTTCATCGAACGCAGAGAGCCATTTGTCGAACGCAGAGAACTTGTATTATTTATATATATATATATATATATATTATTTTCTCATGTATATTATTTATATATATATTTTTCTCAGCCTTCTATCTTAATGGGATTTGATCGATCGCAGAATGAATGTAAATATGGATCACGACTCAAATCAAAAACTAAGGTTCCAACGCCTCCTAAGGGGCTGGGCGTGCGGGAGGAAGACCCACTCATAACTTGTTTGAGTTTGTTGGGGACTCGGCGCAACCAACTCAACCAAAAGCCCGGACTGTTGGTGAAGACGCTACCTATCCTTAATAGAGCTGGTCACCCAAGCAGGAGCCACGGGGCAGCCAGTTAGGCCCACGGGGGACACACCCTTCCGCTTCGAATAGCGCAGCACGCTGAGGCAATTGCTGACCGCGGCCCAACAATCCCTCCCCCCAGCAATGACCCCGGGTTTCGAACCCGCGACCCCCTCTGATACCCCTTGTTGGGGACTCGGCGCAACCAACTCGACCAAAAGCCCGGACTGTTGGTGAAGGCGCTACCTATCCTTAATAGAGCTGGTCACCCAAGCAGGATCCACGGGGCAGCCAGTTAGGCCCACGGGGGACACACCCTTCCGCTTCGAATAGCGCAGCACGCCGGGGAAATTGCTGACCGCAGCCCAACAGAGTTTCATCAGATAAAAAAGTGAAACACGAGTAAAAAGATTTCATTGTCGAAGTCATCCCAACAATGCATCGAAGTGTCATCTGATATCTATTTGTTTTATAAGTACAATCACGTTCAAATACTGTTGGAAACATGTTCATTAATTTGACAGCAAGCGAATGTGCAAAAAATATACTTTGTAGTTTTTTGTTGCTATCACTATGTTGTAGCTAATGTACCTAGCACTTTCAATCAACTTGTACAGAAACTGTATCGGAGAAAGACCTTCTAACTCTTGCTTTTGCAATTTAAATCTAGTGTATAACCCGTAATTCGTCGAGATCAGAAATGAACGAGGACAACACAGAAGACCTCCCCCACCTGGGCGAGTACAGAAGGCCTCCCCCACCTGGGCGAGTACAGAAGACCTCCCCCACCTGGGCGAGTACATAAGTCCTCCCCCACCTGGGCGAGTACAGAAGACCTCCCCCACCTGGGCGAGTACAGAAGGTCTCCCCCACCTGGGCGAGTACAGAAGGCTTTCACCCCGTCAGAAGGCTGGAGAGACTATCTGCATCCCATTTCAGAGGTCGGGAGCCGCTATCTGCATCTCATTTCAGAAGGCGAGAGCAGCTATTCGCAGTCCATTTGGATTTGCCTATAAATAGGACCCCAAGGCACAAGTAGAAGACACCTTCACCCCCCCCCCCCCCCCCCCTATGGTGGGCGAGTACATTGCCTGCCTCTCTTGTGCCAAGCTCATCATTGGCTTTAGGAGGGAAAGTTCCTATAGACTTCCGGGTATGTGGCGGGACCTCCTTGCTGCAGCGCGCGGGTCTTGTTTATAGGCAAGTCAGAATGATTTTGCATGTTCTCTAGCTTCTTATCACCTTGTCTCACGTGGGTCGATCAATAAACGAGTAGCCTTTGGTCACCCCCAAGTCTCGAACAGTTGGACCGGTATCCGGGTTCCAACATCTAGCATTATAGATTGTTCTCATAACTGAAGTGTTCGTATTGCCTTTATTTTTCACCACCGAAAGGATTTTTCTTGGTTTGACACCGGCACTATACATTTGACTGACTAGATTTTTCTCCTCTTCATTTAAACCACCTCCAAGGAATGAAGAGTTGAGGTGGTTTTACGGAGCCGCTTCTTCACCCAACCCTTTTTACATTGATCATTTTCTTGGTATTACCCACTTTTATCACAACCAAGAACTACACGAGGTGTGAGGCGATCAACAATTTTATCGGATGTTTTGATAGTAAGGACATAGCTGAGACTTTTGCTAACACCTCTAGCTCACTCTATCAATTCCTCCTTCGAACCGGTTTGAAAATGCATGCTCAAGTCAACTTCGATTTTCTGAACATTTTCATCAACTGGATTTTTGGATCTTCGCATAATAAGAAACACAAGTTAATCACAATGCATAATCACAAAAAAATTTAACTAATTTTTTACTACATGTGGTCATACCGATTAGAAGTAGAGATATAGTAATGTTATCTTCATGACTCATTCTCCCCAACAACAATAGAAAAACCTAGAAGATTAACCTAACATTTTATCAATGAAAGCTTAAAAATAGATTCAAGGCGGAGAAGAAGATGAGTTACCAAGCCGAGATTTCTGAGAAAGCAAATGACTTTTGACGGGTGAAAGGAAGAAAATCGCCCAAACTAGGGCTTGCACCACCGGGCGGCAGGAAGAAAATACCCATTGCGGGTTCGCCAGCTGCAACTCTCGCTCGCCGAAACCAATAGGTGGTTCGCCGAAAGCACCGGGTGGTTTACCGGCCTCTTCGAGGGGGGTTGCGGGGGGTACCAGCTGCAGTTCGCGAATTGCAAGAGGAGTGCGGGAGATGTGCGTGCGGCTGGAGATTGAACCGTGCTTGCGCCTATTTAAAAAATACTAAAATTTACTCATTTTGAGTGCTAATTGCAAAATTAGCAGTGCTAATAACAGCTCTCTTAAAAGAACTCAAATTCTATTACTAGTTAGGTTTAGCGCACTCAAAATCTGATTCGAGTGGATTTAAAATCATAGCTTCCATCCAATCAATATATTCATTATCTTAGATCTTCAATACCTATAATTTTTAAAACAGAGAAACATAATTAAAAAAATTTAGTCATAAAAAAATATATTTTTTTATTTTTTATAATTTATTAAAATATTTCACATCAAGAGTCAACAATTTGGATTCAAACCAGCTCGAAACCAAGTCAATTTCAAGCCAAGTCTAGCTCGCTCAAAATCAATTCGAAATGAGGCCTAGTATCATCTGCTTCCACCGAAATCAAGTGAAGCTTAAACGCGCGTTTACGCCTTGGCGCGCATTTACGCTCTAGCGTATGTTTACGCCCGGACGCGTTTACGTCTGTATGTCGGTTTACATCAACATTATATTTCAATATTTTTATTTAAAAAACTATTTTCAAACAATTGTTCTATCAAACAGTTTAAATGAAAAGGCTCTATTCGATCAACACTTAAGAAAAGACTCTCAAAACAGTATACAACTTTCTCGTTAACGCTTTTCAAACAGTTCTATCCTCAAAACTCTATTCGATCAGCAGCTTTCTGATCAACATAAGTTGCTTTCTGATCAGCTTTCTGAACAACATTAGCTTTCTAATCAGCATAAGTTGTTGAACAGACTCTCCAAACAGTATACAACTTTCTGATTGACATAACCTTCATTATTCGATCATCAGCTTTGTAATCAGCTTTTTCACACGGACAATGAAAAGTCAAGATCAAAATTTTCCAATGCGTTGTTTAAAAGCCAAGATCAAATTTTTTCCAACCATCCTTGCTGAAGTGGGTGGTAGGTCATTTACCCCACCTGATTTCTTTAATGCAAAGATCACAGAAGATCGGGACTTCGTTTGACTCCCAACACGCTGAAATTCCTCCCTCCTTTGATTTACCCATTGTACTATAAACTCAAACATAAAAGTTAAATAATTGTTCTATAGTAAAAGAAGAACCATGAAACACACGCACCCACGCACGCACGCACGCACACATGCACGCACACACGCACGCACGCACGCACGCACGCACGCACGCGCGCACTCAACACATACACCATACACACTCATCCAACACACATAAAAAAAACACATACACACATCCAAAACACACACACACACTCATCCACACACACACACATCCAACACACATTCAACACACATCCAAAAAAACACTCATCCACACATACACACACTTATTCCAAAAAACACAACACACACTTATTCCAAAAAAAACACAAACACACTTATTCCAAAAAACACACAAACACACTTATTCCAAAAAAACACACAAACACACTTATTCCAAAAAACACACAAACACACTTATTCCAAAAAACACACACACACATACACCATACACACTCATCCAACACATCCAAAAAAAATGCACGCACACACTCATCCACACATCCACACACACACACACACACACACACACACACACACACACACATCCAACACACACACATCCAAAAACACACACTCATCCACACATACACATACACACATTCCAAAAAACACATCCACACATACACCATACACACTCATCCAACACACATACACACACATCCAAAAAAAATACACACACAAACACACTCATCGACACATCCACACAGACACATACACACATCCAACACACACACACACACATACACACTTATTCCAAAACACACACACACACACACACACACACTCACTCATCCACACATACATCATACACACTCATCCAACACACACACTCACTCATCCAAAACAAACACACACACACACACACACACACACACACTCATCCACACACACACACATACACACAAACACTCATCCACACACACACACACACACACACACACACACACACACTCATCCACACACACACACACACACACACACACACACTCATCCACACACACACCATACACACATCCAACACACACATCCAAAAAAACACTCATCCACATACACACTTATTCCAAAAAAAACACATACACACACACTCATCCACACATACACCATACACACTCATCCAACACACACATACACACTCATCCAACACACACATACACATCCAAAAAAATACACATACACACTCATCCACGCATACACCATACACACTCATCTAAAACACACACACATCCACATATACACACACACCACACATACACACTCACACCACACATACACACATCCACAAAACACACATACACACACACATACACACATACACTCATCCACAACAAAAAAACACATCCAAAACACATCCACATACACAAATCCAAAACACACATCCAACACACATCCACACACTAATTCAAAACACACACACATCCACACATCCAAAAAACACTCACACACATACACATCCAAAAAGCACACACACACATCCAAACATACATATATACACCACATCCAAAAAAATACACACATCCACAAATAAACAAACCAAAAAAAATACTGAGTTCTGAACAAACAAATACACCACATTCAATTAGGCTTTCTAGACACCACTTCGAAGTTCTGAGCATCCTATATTGTTCCTAAGCATCATATATTGAAGTTCAAAACAAACACATACTTTAATCAATGAGATATGAGGAGCAAATCTGGGAATCGCCGGAGGAGCAGATCTGAAATCAAAGAGACGGAGGAGCAGCTCGCCGGAGGAGCAAATCTGGAAGCATATCTGGACGTGGAAGAGGAGCAGCGAGCTCTGAATCCCCGGAGGTGCAGATCTGGGCTCCGAATCGCCGGAGGAAGAGGTGAAGAAGGAGAAACCGCAGGGGCTGCGAATCGCCGGAGGGGAAGCAGAGGGTTGCGCAGCGTCGGTGAGCTCGAAGAGGGCTGCGCGGTGGTCGGCGAGCTCGGTCGAGGAGAAGAAAGTCGTCGGAGATTTGCGGGATCTCTTCGCATTCACTGCGCAGACGGGAGGGGGAGAGAGCGAGACGCGCGATTTTCAGGAGTGATTTAGGAGAGCGATACGCGAGAAGGTAGCGGCTCTCTGAAAAAGTTGATCCCTCAAACAGCTAAAAAGCAGCTCTGGCGGATGGAATGGAGCTTTTCCATCCGCCAGAGCTGTCCCAAACAGACCCTTAGAGATCTCTCACAGATTGAGCGAAAAAAAGAAAAAAAAGGAAAAAAAACAACTTTAATTGCAGAGAGCATAACAATGAAGGTCAAAACAGCAACCCTACAAACAAACACAGGAGTCGGTAAAAAATCTATAAAAATTTAACATTAGCCATTATCCATGCACCAACATCAAACCAAATGATTGCTCACTGATAGATACTACATTATGGAGTAAAAGTTAGACTTTCCTAACTCTCAAGATAACATTAAAAGCTTTGCTTTGTTACAACATTGCCCTAAACTTTATAAAACCCTAATAACAGAAACAGTAAAACAAAGCTCTCTCCAAAACTTTAATTGGTTTATTAGGCTCTGGTTAAGTAAATGTTATATAAGTATAGTGGTTAACCTGCAACTTTGATCAAGGGAGTTGCACGAAAAAATCGTGGAGAGGCTGGCGTCAGCGTCGGTTAATCATCGAGAGCACGAGCACCGAATTCACCTGGGAGTAGGTTCAGAATCGCCCCGGATGCAACGAAGCTCTTCCTGTTTCAATGAGAGATTAAACTCTGAACAAAGCAGAAAATGATTTTAAATGGTCCATTTAATCTTATATGGAGTAATTATAAGGTAAAATTATCAATAATATATAGAACTCAGTCAACGATATTACAACTATGTGCTGATTTTCTGCTTCTAGGTCTTTACAAACTTTGTGAAGCTGCTCCAACTCCATTCTGAGAGCATTGTTCTCACCATTCAGCTCAGACACCTTCCTAGCCAGTTCATCACATTCTTGCTGGTAAAAAGAAGAGTAGATTCATCAGAAAGTGTAAAGAATTATGCCAGAACAAAATCAC